>JADRCD010218382.1:0-25662 GCA_019843815.1 Montemys delectorum | reverse complement strand
TGTGTGTGTGTGTGTGTGTGTGTGTGTGTGTGTGCATGTGAACTGCCTGATGTGTGTGCGAAGAAGAGAACCTGGGTCTCTGTAAGAGCAGCAAGTGTGTGTAACCACTGAGGCATCCCTCCAGCCCGAGATTTTCATTCCATTATGGTGTCTTTTGAAGGTTTTAATGTGGATAACATCTGATATGCCTTAATGTTTCCTCTGACCCTTATTAACCCTTAGTGGATAATTAACCCAGCATGCTCCCTTATTCATTGTAGCTCTAACATCATGACTACCATCTTTTTGGAATTGTATCTTGTATATAGTGTGAGGCAGGGCCAAGATGTCTATCTGCCCGTGGATGAGCAGTCTGCACAGTCTGATAAAATCACCACTCTTTTTGATTCCTCTTGGCAGTTTTGTTGACAATGAATGGATTAGGAGTAATAAATATGTGTTTCTTTTTTTTGACCCCCACCACATGTACACGTGTGCTCATCTCCACCCTCTGCCTCTCCCACCCTGTATTGACTACTCGGGCATTTAGTGAATTTTGTCATTGTGGTATCTGAAGAATCCACCTCGATTCTTCTCTTTCAAGGGTCATCTCTTTGTGCTGGTTGCTTCCATTTACATATGAATTATACAATCAGTTTAAAATGTCAGTAAAAGGCAATATGGGATTTGAATGGATGCTACTGTATGCAATAGTTCTATAAGAGAGAGAAGTATGGCCTAACCTGGTGTCATATCTACCCATGATCATGGGGTCATCTTCCATGTATTTGAATTTGCCTTGGTTGTTTTTCAAGCATGTTTTATAGTTTTCATTAAGCCTTTCAGTTGTTTACTAAATTAACCTAAGAACTTAAAGTAGCTTTTGCCTCTATTAGACAGGAAAGTTACTAGTTTTACTTTTTCTTAGTTCATTGTGAATGTGTGGAAATACATAATGGTTTTGTACATGAGCCTTAAAAGCCTATACTGAATTTATTCATTCTACACATGATACTCCACTTGATCTTAGCCAAAAGGCCGAGAAAAATTCTAACAACTTTTTAATGCATGAAAAATTTTAGGAAATTTTAAGCCAAGGGACATTTTTTTTCTTTTTAACTGGATATCATCTAGTTATTTTTCTCTTATTTCAATTTTATATTGCTTGTATTTATATCTGTCTCTATGTGATATATACAGTATGGCACATTCCTGAAGTGCCCTCAGAGGTCAGAAGAGGACATTGGATCCCCTGGAATTAGAGTATCAGGTGACTGTGAGCCACCATGGGGTTCTGAGAAATATCCCAGATCCTCTGAAAGAGAAGAAAGAGTTCTTAACTACTGCTGTACCATTGTACAGCCCTTCTTTTTCTTATTTGATTTCCCTTTTCTAGGAATGTTAAGGGATTTTTCAACACTGTAGCAGGTCATCTAGCTATCCATCACGAAAGGCTGGGGGGGGGGCGGCGGGGGATGTTTTTCTTTACTTTATTTTGTTATTTTGGGTTTTTGAGACAAGGTCTCACAGTGTAGTCCCAGCTGGCCTGGAATTGTTATTTAGATTAGGCTGACCTTGAGCTTAGACGTCCACTGGCCTCTGCCTCTGGAATGCTGGGATTAAAGGCATGCATGCATACATATCACACTCAGTCTACACCCATACCACCCTGAACATCCCCTAGACTGTGATCTAAGAACACTGGCTTCCAACAGATCCTGTGGATATCACTTTCACAAATAGTTCATTTATTGATTGATTGATTGATTGATTGATTGGTTTTTTTCAAGACAGGGTTTCTCTGTGTAGCCCTGGCTGTCCAGGAACTCAGGAATCCACCTGCCTCTGTTTGTTTGTTTGTTTGAGACACAGTCTCACATAGTCTTAGCTAGTCTTGAGCTCATGATGAAACCAAAAGAGCCTTGAACTAACCCCCTGCTTTCGCCTTCCAAGCGCACATATTGTTATTTTAAGTTGCTAGGCAGCTCTATAGTTTCCCACTGGAATTGCTACCTCGGACCACTGCATTATTCACCAGTCACCAAGAGTTGCCTTCCACCATGACCAGGGACAAGCCTTTCCCACTTGAGGGAGCTTCTACTCAAAGGCACAAGTTTTATAATCAGGGCTTTGAGAAAAAAAAAATTCACCCAATAAGGGAAATATTGATACTTCTCAGGAGTGGGGAGCTTCAGTGAACCTTGTATGTTCCACACCTGTACTCTTTGTGAGGTTGGTACTTTGAAGAACTGAGGAGAGGACGGGGCAAGGCAAGGCAAGTTCAAGTCTCTTTTGCTTTCTTTCTTCTTCCCAGGACTCAGCTATTTTCCCTCCCACTGCTGGAGGTCCTTGATTGGTACTCAGAGTCGTGCTAAGGTTAACATAGGCATTCACTCATGTTCTCCTGGCTTTTCTAGAGGCAGATTTTGAGCAGCCCTGACTGTGCAGCTGTTTGTTACTCCTCTGACTGCCCCTTCCTTCCTCCTCCTCCAAACCAGCCAATACCCTCACCTAATCTGGACATTCTCTGCATGCAGCTAAGATGTGCTCTGCACAGCCTCCAGATGAGGAGAGCTGGAAGCCTTCCTGCAGTGCCTTCCAGTGATGTGAGATCAAAATCCTTGACTCCAAGAGTAAAGTAAGGACATGAGGATAGTTGATATTTGACTAAACTATAGCTTTGGTAAAATTACATATGTGAAAAACACTCTTCTTGTTGTTATTGTTGTTGTTGTTGTTGTTGTTGTTGTTCTTCTTCTTCTTCTTCTTCTTCTTCTTCTTCTTCTTCTTCTTCTTCTTCTTCTTCTCCTCCTCCTCCTCCTCCTCCTCCTCCTCCTCTTTCTCCTCCTCCTCCTCCTCCTTCTCCTCCTCCTCCTCCTCCTCCTCATTCTTCTCTTTGAAATGGTATTTGATATAATCAAGTGATGTAAATCCCCACAGGACATTTTGATCTGCAACCCCAATGCAGAAATCCATAAGAAGCAAGTATTCGAAGGCAATCCTGAAATCATCGGGAACAATTAACCACTATCACATCGCTAAGTCCCCAAAGCAATTAGGAGTGACTCAGACCCCAAGTGGGACACTTGGGCCTCCTCACTTGCCCTCCTCCCTCTCAACACTACCCTGAGCTGTCTCCAGTGCTCATTCCTTGGTTTGCTTTTCTTCCCCAACAGTCGCCAGCCTCCGCTCAGATGGCACGATCGGTTCCTTCACAGCCATTTTTTCTAAACATAAGCAGGCTGCATTTAAAACTCCCCAGCTCATCCGTCTTCATTTGAGGACTGGGTTAAAAAACAAAATTAATGATTGCTATCAGCGAGACGACGAGCGGCATCTTTGGTGAAAAGTAGGTCTGCCACGATTGTCCAAGGCTGACATCTTTCACCAGCTGGAAATGGCTGGATGTACTTGTAAACATTATTAAAAATAATAACTTAATGTTTCCTTCCTGTGACTCGCTAGCATTAGCAAGGTAGTTCCAATTAGTATTTCCTCTGAGTGAGGGAGGCCTCTCTACTTCATTTCATTTAAAGGGGGATTTGTTTTCTAATTTTTTTCTTCTGCCGTTGTCAATAATAGAACAGAGCGGCGGCTACGTTCCTCCCATCATGTATGCCTTGCAAAGCCAGAGCAAAGGAATATGCATCTTTGATTTTATTTGTTTTAGCTGTGCTTGTTCAGAGGGAGAGAAGACACATTTACATCCCCGTGGCCTCGATGGGATCGTGTGGAGTTTTAAAATACAAGTAAATCACATGGAGGGACTAAATCATTTTGTAGCATTTTGAGATTGAAGGCGAATCATTCAATGATAAATTAGTAAGAATGGTTTAGAATAGTGTGCTTCTCCAGTGATAAACCCAGCTCTGAGTCCCTTTGCAGGGAAGAAAGGAAGAGAAGAGAATGGGGAACTGGGGAATGGAAGAGTAGATGCTACCACCCCCCCCCCCCCCGGTACTCTGCAGGTCAGCCCTCCCTCCAGTTCTAATGAGAACCCCTTTAGCGGACTCACCGTGCTTTATTACAGTAAAAAAAATATGCCTCTAAATGCTAAGCGACTGAGGCACGCATTAGTCCAAATGCAAAGCTGCAAAAATGTGCTTGGCAGCCTCAAGGTATGAGCTGCTTCCGATTCCAACACAAACTTGGTGAATATTCCGACTGATTATGTGGGGCGAACCAGGTGTCATTTACTCATGTGAACATGGAACTTGCATATGCAACACGATCCCACTCCCTTGTTTATCTTCTCCTCCAAAAAGCCTCCCAAAGCCAGGTGCTGTCGTGCAGGCTGCTCACAAACGTGTAGTTCACGTCTCAGCTGTGCAAATGACTGTCCTGGGTGAACTGACATCCACGGGACTCTTCAGTATCAGGAGAAAGCGGATCATTATGCAGAGTATAGAAGGCATTGTTTACATCAATTAAGCCTGGGGGTCGAGGGTCCGGGCAGAAAGGACCATATGAATCAGATTGTTTTCTTTTAAAGTGCTTTTGCTGGGGAATCTGCAGGTCAAGATTCAGGCAGAACAGAGGAGGCTGAACCTGTCGATGATCACATGTCTTGGGAGGGGTGCTACGGGGTCTGTTTGTGTTCTGATACATGATAGCATTTGATAGTGCCAGCAACTGACAAGGATCAGAGGAATCTAGGAGGTGAAGGAGCTCTGGATGCCACCAAATAAGAAAGGAGCTTCCTGTTGGGGCGGGGGGTGGGTGGGAGGTGTTTAATACTTATTCCTTGGGAGCTGAGAAAGCAGAGAAGTCTACAATCGAGGCCTGTGTGGAGGAAGGAACGTGACCACCACCCTGGAAGGGTCTCTCCAGTGCATAACCTTTCTGCTGCAGTGCAAACATGCAGGCTCCAGGCATACTGTCTCTGCTCAACTCAACAACGGTCTGGCCAAAGGCTGCCTTGTGTGGTGGTCAGTGCTGAAGTCTCTGTCAGTGACATATAAACAGGCTGTAGCTCAGGATGAGAGAGGTGAAGAGAGGTTCTGCTTATTCAGTTCTGACATCATTCAGATCTCTTGCCAGCGTTAGGATGCCAAGTTGGAAGTTCATATTTTGAGCCACTCCTTGACGTGAAACCCACAGGGCACAGGTAGCCTTGTATATTCCAGCAGGTGGATGCTAGAGAAAGCCAGGAGGACAGGAAGGAACCAGAGTGGGGCCTCTTCTAGAAGAAATGGAGAGAATTCAAGAGAGATGATAGCAGAAGAGCAGACAGGAATGGAGGAGACAGATGCAGCCATATGGGAGGAAGAATAAGAACATAATGGGCGTGTCTGGTTTTTGACCATGTAGTACATTCTTGGGGAGAGATCTCTAGAAACGTTGCCTAGTTGTCTCTGAGCAAGAGAGTCTCACAGTGAAGACTGCTACAGAGTCTGACGCTGAGTTTTGCTATGGACACTCAGGATCCCTCACTGGATCCCTGAAACTTGCACTAACCTCAACCCTAAACCTTTGGGAAGTGACAGGGATTCAGAACCATGCAAAAAACCAACCCTGCTTCTTCTTAGTCTCTCCTAGAGGGTTCTCAAGGAGTGGGGGACAGGGACATGGAAGGCAACCATCCACAGTAGCTTTACTCATCCCTGTAGTCAAAATGCATGGCATAAATGATGGGAGGGTGGGCAGGCTCATTTTGATTCATGGCTCTAGAGTTGCTAATCCATTCCACTGAGGTAGGGTATCCCATATTGTGGCGTTCAGGGAGCAGAGAAAGGCAATGCCTTGAGTTCTTGGTTTTCCTCACGTTCCAAGTCCTCAGTTTACAGGATGGTGCCACCCACCTTTGCTAAGGGTCTTCCTTTAATTCTTTCCAGAAACACACTGAAAGAGGATACTGATTACTCTTATGTTGTTGTGAAAAAAAATACCTGATTAAACCAACTTATAGGAGGACGAATTTACTGTGGGCTCATGATGTCTGGGAGTCCAGATCCAGAAGCCCCCACAGGCTCCCAGAGCAAATGCTCAAAACATGAGCCTGTGGGGAATGGCACACACTCTAAGCACCACTTAGACATGCCTAGAGACATGTTGGAATCTCCTACATACTTGTCAAGTGGTGCCAACAGTCTAGTCTTGCCTTCACACCATCTTTTCGAGTGGCTCCAAGTGTTGCAAACTTGCCTATGGCATACCATTGATGATCCCGTCAATGTTCTATCAAGGCAACCCTTAATTAAAGCCAGCATCCTGAGGCATGGTATCACCGATAGCTTCGTTGACTAAATTGGGACTTTCCATTTCCCCAGAATGAATACAAGCCATTGTTTTCAGAGGAATAAAAAAATACCGTTTTCCAAATCAGATTTGCTCCCCATCTGATTTTGAATTTCTAACTGCAGAATTAGCATGGGGCAAGGAGCCTGCCTGGATCAACATAGGCTAATCGGCTATCAGACAACCCAGAGATAAAATATGTGGTCTATACTGTGTAAAGAAGGAAGAAAGTGGCAAAGTCTAAAAGCTCAAAGTTCCAGGCAGAGGAGGGTGACAAGGGAAGAGACTGCACAAGAGAACGCCCTGCCGTGCCTGCTGATTTGTTAGGTCTCTCAATGTTTGTTGTGTGACAAGTTGGACTTTGGTACAAGGTCAGCTCTTGAATCTTGATTATGTTTTTTTTCCCCTTGAGCCAAGAGACATTGATCTGTACATCTGGTTTACCTTGTTTTCTTAGCCATTTGTGACACAGTACAACAGTTCCCATCGAAAAAAGTGTCATGTAAATAAATTACAACTTAGGACGTATACATTAAATAATTTTATAAATGAACTTTAAAAATGAAGGAATAAAAAAAACTGCCAGGCCTGGCGTGTGGAGCCACAGTGATTATTCTGATCATGTTGTCATGTGTAATGAAGCACAGGCCCATCATTAATCAAAAGAACCAATCAGATAACTAATTTAGGCAATATTCTTTACAACAGGACATGTCGGTCAGTAAAAATGCATTAAAATAGCAAAAGATCAATAGCCGCCACCAGGGGCTGTGTTTACAAACCAGCCTTAAACTTTAGGGCATTAAATTCTCAGTCATATTGGGTATCTGTTTGGTAAAGATAAAGGAAAACTTTAGAGAAATGAAAGTTCTTTTTATGGTTAATAGTGGAGTCATAATGTATACTGTAATAAATGGGCAGAATGTTGCATTATTTTGTGATGAATGGCCAAAGTGTCCCAGCTCCCTTCAGAAGAACTATCAAGACTCACTTTTTTCTTTTTTAAAGAAAGATCATAGAATGAATGGGATGTACAGATTTGTTCAAAGATGGCAACAGGAGCCAGGCAGGGTCCTGATTGTTTAACGACGATTTATGTTTTAGTCTCTGGAGTCTGGGGACCATGGTCAGAGCTGGCACAGGGCACGTAGTGCTATTTCTACTGCACCTGAAGTCACTATCATCACTCCAGAAGGTGGTCCAGCCTCCCTGCTGTATGCCCCTATGCCAGAGAGCCAGCAAGGTCACTTTTTATAATGGGAAGATCTGAGGCACCTTCCTTTTCCATTCCAGAGGAAACACCCACTGTTGATACTGTAAAGCTCAGAGTTTGCTAGAGAGACACTTTTCTACCTGGGCCTTGTGGCATGGGCCTATTATAATCCCATCTACCCTGGAGGCTGAGACAGAGGATCACAAGTGTTCACTACCTATTTGAGCCACGGGTGCAAAGGCAGTCAGAGAAACCTAGTGAAACCCTGTCTCAAAGTAAAAGCTGAACGAGAGACTGGGGGTGAGAGGTACAGTGGTAGTCAACATGTATAATTGAATCTGATGAGGGAGGGAGGAAAGGAAGGAGGAAGGGTGGAAGGGAGGGGGAGAGAGAGAGGGAAAGAGCCTCAGGGTCCTGTTGTCTTTAGTTTATGAGTCAGATTAAAGCAGTGCTGGAAGTAGGTGTATGGCAGATCTCTTGTCCTCCAATGAGAGAGTCTTTGACCACTGCTGACATGTATTGACATATCCCAAGTTCTTCTAAGGCACATAAATGTTTTCTCATCCAAAAATAACCCCAGGAGAAATGTATGCATCATTGCTTAATACATGCAAACATTTAAACAGCACCTACTATGTGTTACAGGATATTTGATCACACTGTGAACACAGAGATTGTGCTATTTGCTGGAAAACCTGTTTTTAGTTGTGGTGTGGCTCATCCTTAGCACATACCTTTAATCTAAGAGCTTTCTGGGTGAATATTGAAAACAGGATTAAATAAAGTCAACCACAGGTCAAGAGGCAGAGCAAGCAACCCATTGACAGGAAGTGAATACAGGATTATTAAGAAAAAGCCATAGATGGTAAAATGGAGTCAGGAGGACAGATAGAGAGGAGCTCAGGAAGTAGAAGGGGGTGCATTCAGTTTGAAAGAGGTTTTCTGAGACAGCATGATAAGGGGATTCCTTCTGGGACATTAGTTGAGGAGGAAGGTCAGCTGGGTGCTTCCAGTGCCAGCAATGGGCAGCTATAAATGGGAAGTCCAAAAATCTAGTAGTTGCTCAGTCCCACAAGGCTAGTTGTTTCAGCTGGTCTTCTGTAGAAGTAGGTTCCAACAGATGTACTGGCAAGTAAATGCAAGCAGCCAAAGAATAGTGAATCTTCCTTCCTCCAATGTCTTTATGTAGGTTTCCAGCAGAAGATGTGGCCCAGATTAAAGGTATGTGCCACCACAACTAGATCTTGGACTTGATTTATACCAGGCTGGACTTGAACTCAGAGATCTGCTTGCTTCAGTTTCCTGGGATAAAAGGTGTGTACTACTTTGCCTGGGCCTAAACTTTTCTTGGCTACTATGCCTCAAGATCTCCATGTCAAAATCCAGGTTAGAAGACTTTGTCTTCCAGCCTCAAGATCTGAATCACCAGTGTGCCCTCCATTTCCTGATGGAGTTCATTCCAGATGCAGTCAAGTTGACATCCAGGAATAGCCATCACACATATTAAACTCATTATTTTGCACACTAAATATTTTCAGGTCCTTTTGTCCAAAAGTGTGACTGCAGGTAGCAGAGAAGACTCTCATAATGGCTCAGAATGGTCCCAAGGCAGCTCAGGTCAGATCTCTGCCATGGTTGTTCTGCAGTACGCCATGCAGTGTTCCATGTTGCTCATCCTCCCTGGCAAGCTGTTAGCCAAGGGAAGCACTCCCTGCTCAACACAGACCAGACCTAATTGTTTAGGGTTCATCTGTCACATGAACCCCTTGGAAAGGAGAACAACACAATCTCTAGGGTTTAAATTCTATTCCTTGGAGCCCTTATTCTGAAATGAGATTTAAAGCTAGATAGGATGAAATCAAGCTTGAGTTAGATCTTTTTTCTGTTCCTTCCATAATGCACAATCTAGATAATTGACTTAGTCTTAAGAATCATGATCCTGTTTTCTTGGCAAAGTGTGATAAGACAATTCCTTTCAAAAGATGAGAGTGAAGTTTGAGGAAAACAATATGACAGTCATACCAAGTTGACTAGAAAAAAAGAAACATGCACGCGCCATCATGAGAGTTTTGCAAATGCTCTTGTGAAGAGAATTGTTAATAATTGGCAAGCCATTCAAAATGTGTGAAAGCATGGCTCAGAAGCCCACCAAAGGCACAGAGTGCACCATCTCTCAGACAGGCAGAAGTCATTTATTAATAAAACTATTGACATGTTTTAATATTTATAGTTATTTACCTTGCAAAGGAACTGAACCTGAAGTAGAGAGAACGAGTCACTGGAGACAGGGAATGTTTACCTAGGCTAACAGCTTCCCAGGGAGGGTGGGCAGAGAAGGCCGAGGCTGACAAGGATTCCATGGGAACACTGGGGAAGAAGGTGTGTGCACAGAGCTTTCAGCTAGAACACCACTCATTTCCTGAGCCACTACCTGCTGTCACTCCACTGATAAAGGAAGCCGAGAAAGACCACAGTGAACCTGTTGCCTCAGGACCTCACTTTCAGGATTTGGTATAGCTATTAGTAATGTGATAAAACTTTTCTTTCGGGCTGGCGAGATGGCTCAGCGGGTAAGGGGCTGGCGAGATGGCTCAGCGGGTAAGAGCACTGACTGCTCTTCCAGAGATCCTGAGTTCAGATCCCAGCAACCACATGGTGGCTCACAACCACCCATAATGAGATCTGACGCCCTCTTCTGGTGCATCTGAAGACAACTATAATGTATTATGCTGGAGCAAGTGGGGCGGAGCGAGCGGCCATCTGTACAGCTACTGTGTACTCATACACATAAAATAAATAAATAAATAAATAAATCTTAAAACAAAAAAAACAAAAAACAACAACAACAAAAAAAAAAACTCTTCTTTCTTCTCTTGTTTGATCCACATATACCTTTGTCAAAGACCACTGTCTTCATGGGAGATAGAGGGACAGAGAATCTGAAATGACTTGAGATGAGCCATGTAAATGAGAGTACCTCAAGGGGAGAGTGGGTAGCAGACAGTAGTAAACGTTTTCAGAAACAGAAAGAGAAATGATTGGCAGGAGATGGCCCCATGACAGTCACTAAGAGTTTACTTCTGTCACTTTAGGCTAAATTATATACTACAGCACTCTATCAGTTACTTTTCTATTGCTGAGATAAAACCCCATGACTAAAGCCACTGATAGAAGAAACAGATTACTTAGGCTTATGGTTCCAGACAGGTTAGTCTACAGTGCTGGAGTAGAGGTAAGGGGTAGAAGGAGCTGGACACTAAGAGAAGACACTGAGAGCTCACATCGTGAATCACAATTAGCAAGTAAGAAGAGAGCAAACTCAAAATGGCTCAAGTCTTTAAACACTCAGGGCTCCCTCTAGTGACTCCAATAAGGCCACGCCTCCCAAGCCTCTCCAGACAGCACCACCCACTGGAGACCACCTAGTAAAATCCCAGAGTCTATGGGAGACATTCTCATTCAAACCACCACAAGAAGCAAAATTAATCCTAAAAAAAAAAAATAAAAATAAAAAAATAAAAAATAAAAAATAAAAAAACCCAGAAACATATTTCTTGCTTTTACTCCTCAGTCATTAAAAACGTTGTCACTGAGGATGCTGGCTGATGGAGACTTTGTCTCTGTATCTATTCCCATGAGCATAATGGTACTAGGCAGGCAGATCTAGGAGGATTCATGGTGTTTTAATGAGTAAAGCCACTTGGCCACACATAAATTCAGATAGGAAGAAGACTTCATTTCTCCCATCAGCTCAGCTGGAAAGAATGAGGGATAATCGCCCATTGGAGAAATGTCAGACATGATTCAGATCAATAAAGTAGCTGTGTCTCTCTTTCATCCTAGTTCATAATCTGAAATATTTTTGCTTGGGTATAAAAGCAAACAACATCAACCTTTTTGTGGATTTGTGCTAAAGAGCAGGGGAAAGGCTTTGCTATAGACTGGTGACATCTCCTTAAAGAAGAGGCAATGACGGGCTGGGCTGGCATCCCATGGCCTTTGACTCAACAAACTACTAATTCCTCAGCAAGAGTGACTTTTGTGAGATGGTAACGACTAAACTTGACTATTCTAATATATTAGGGTAGTGTGCAGAATTGAAAATCCAGCTGGGCAGTACTTGTTACACAGCCCTCATTTGTCCATTTATGCTGTCTCATTAAAAATAAAAGTCTGTAGCAGGACTCAGCTGTGCTTATAAGAGCAAGAAACACTCCACCTTGTGTTCCTGTGGAATCCAACATTTTACAAACAGATGGAATAAAGGACCAGAAATTTGAAATCAATCCAGTGGTGAACCCAGGAATTGAAGCAGGAGGAAAGGATAAGAGAGGACCAGAAGGGAATGATAGAATAGAGAAAGGGGACAGGAGTAAGAGACACATCGGAGGCTCATCACGATGGAGACAGAGTGGATCAAGTAAGATTAGGGAAAGAAGATGGTGCTATGGCTGGAGCTGTTGGTAAACTACAAGAAGGGTGAAAGAATAAAGCTATCCACAGATCGGGCTAAGTACCCATATAGAATGTCAAATATGATTCAGGGAAAGATCAAGGTGATATGGATGACTGAGAGCCATAAGATGAAGTTTACACTGACAGGAGAAGCAGGACCTGAGGGCAAAGGAAATATTGCATGGATAATAAGCATTGTACTGCTCATGGCATGGCCATCACTGAGAAGCAGCTTGTTTGTATTTATGAACAAAGGAATAGGGGTTCCTGTGAGTCATGGTGATGATCTGTAGGGTCCCAACACCCATCTTCCCAAACTGACATTTGCAGAGTGTGAAAAAAAATCCAGACACAGCAGTGAAAGGCTCACAGGGAGATAATGTGCTCTAGAGAGATTCTGGCTTTGCTCCTTGGGGATAAACAGTAAAAGATAAACTGGTCTGTGCTAACAGCAACTTGAAAGTCACTTGATAGTCACTCTTTAAATCTGTTGATCACAAGGTAGATTGGCACAATGAAGAACATAGAAAATCCAAGCACACAGAGCTCCTTAGAAAATGCAGAAGGAAGCACATAAGAGCCCATGTGTGATGGTTTGTATATGCTCAGTCTAGGAAGTGGTACTATTAGAAGGTATGGCCCTGTTGGAGTAGGTGTGGCCTTATTGGAGTAGGTGGGTGTGGGCTTTAAGACCCTCATCCTAGCTGCCTGGAAGTTAGTATTCTGCTAGCAGCCTTCAGATGAAGATGTAGAACTCTCAGCTCCTCCTACACCATGTCTGCCTGGATGCTGCCATGCTCCTGCCTTAATGACACTGGACTGAACCTCTGAACCTGTAAGCCAGCTCCAATTAAATGTTGTCCTTATAAGAGTTGCCTTGGTCATGGTGTCTGTTCACAGCAGTGAAACTCTAACTAAGACACCATGCAGAGATAATTTAGCTGGAGGTGAGTTTGCATGTTCTTGGCTTGACTTTGGACCATCTGCAAGGCTGAAAACAGAAGCTGACCAAGTCCTTCTCATTGACCAGAATCACCAAGGTACGGGATCTCATCTCCACATGCCCATACTCATTTATTTTAACAGGAACAAGAAAGTTGACTGCATCACGGGACCCCACATACTCATCATAGGTGAATTTGTATTATTACTGGAAGGTTAGAGAGTACCGAGTGCCTGGTCTTGGGAATAGAGTGTGCCTCCCTATACCACCTTACCACATCCCAGCTGCCCTTCCAATCCTGTTTCCAAAGCCTCTCCCAATCATGCCTGTTTCACCTTCTTCAGAGTTCCTGCAGATGGTTTTCTCAACTTTCTCTAGGCAGCTGTGTCCAGGAGGCTTAGAAGTCCCTGTGCTCTTTAATCCCAGCACTTGGGAGGCAGAGGCAGATGGATTTCTGAGTTCGAGGCCAGCCTGGTCTACAGAGTGAGTTCCAGGACAGCCAGGGCTACACAGGGAAACCCTGTCTCAAAGAAACAAAAACAAAAACAAAAACAAAAAAAAATAGTTCTACCCAAGATGTGTATGATCCATGCTGTAGTACTCCCTTGCACTGTGGGTTCCCAACCCCTGCTCTTCACACTGGGTCCTGACCTAACCATTCAATAAACTCAATAAATACTCATTTTTGTTAGCCCATTGACAAAAATACCAAGTCAAAGTTAGAGAAAATGGTGAGAGAGTTAGTTGACTCTTGCTGCCAGTGGTACCGAACCCAGGTAAATCTGCATACCAGGAGAATCTACTGGATGTTTGACATTCTCTGAGTGCTGTGCTCCTGGTAAGTTGAAATAAATAAAGAGAATTTAAAATGTTGCTAGGAAGTGATGTAGACATGGCTCAGTGTGGTTAAGAGCACTGACTGCTCTCCCAGAAAACTAGGGTTCAATTTCTAGTACCCATAGGGCAACTCACAACTCTAGCTTGAATTATTACAAGCATCTGATTCATCTTCAGTCCTCTATGGGCACTGCACACACATGGTACACAGATATACATGCAGGCAAAACATCTATACACATAAAATAAATTTTAAAAATATTGACACCATAGGTTAAAGGCCAAATTCCTGAGAAATAAGCTTAATCTACCTTGCATAGTCTCAAAAAAAGTCTTTTAAAAACTACCACCTGAGCTGGATCTGGGGTCATGCATTTTGCTACACATAGTAGAAACCAAAGCAATAGATATCTTCTTATATTTCTAACCAGATACAACTCATTCGCATTTTCTCAAAGAATCTAGGAGCTTATCATTATTTTGGATGTAATTCAATTAATTTTTTTCTGCCCCATTTAAGGAAATAGTTCATTCAAACCCAAGCAGGACTTCTTTGGCCTATTGACAACATCTTTTATACCCAGCTAAGCAGTTCTCTAGAGCCTTTGGCAATGTTCCTGCTCCAAAGGCAGAGCTGGGAACAGATGCTAGCTTCTCAGACTCAGGATGCTGCTGGGTTCTGTGTTGATTAGTAGGCTGCAAAATTAATTGTGACAGCCTGGAGGTTCCTGGCCTCAAATCATCCCTAATAGGGGAAGCCACTCTGTTCTCTTGGAAGGCACTCCTATGCAGAAGTTTCACATATTGGAAGTGTCTCCATTAACCCCATAATTCCTTTAGCATGTCTCGTCTCAGGTGCAAAGAGTTAATGAAGTCCGAGGTTAGTAGCAAGGAGATGAGACATACTTGGACTTATCATCCATCAGTGTTATCTTATACAGAGTCAAAGTTGAGCTCTGTAAAATGTATGTCACTGGGCAAGTAAGAAGCAGTCTCTATCCTTACAGATGAGACCATGCTCAGACCTTGCAGACCACAGGCTAAAGGACCAGAGCAACTCTTCTTTTATCTGGACAGTGTGCTGTGCTCTGTTCCAAGCACATGGATGTACTTTCCATGAGTTCCCTGGCTCCAAAGGCCAGGAATAAAGGACATGCCATCATCTCAGAGAAAACCCTGTGTCCACAGCTTTGGGGTACAGCAATCAAAAAAAGCGCCCTTCAAATGCTACAGCCACAACACGTTACACTGGCTTCACCTCAGGCATCCTGGGTGAGGAGCCTGGTCAGAGACTTGGAACAGAGCCAGGGCTTTGCACCTCTGTAGCAAACTGGAGGAAGCCATCTTACCCAAACAAAACCCAGAGGAAGATTGACTTCCCAAAGGCAGCCATCCCATATCACAGGCATCTTTGCTTAAAGCCCAAAAGATGAACTTTTGAAATATGCAGCAGGTGCCACACAGTTTGCCATGGATTTATTTATCTGGAAATGCTAAGGAGGAAGAAAAAACAAAGCTTCCATTTGGCTGGCATTACTGGGATTCTTGCTACGTGGAGGGGTGAGACTTCAGACGGAAGGCTGTATTTGCTGTCTTTGCTGCTTGATACTAGATTTCAAAGATTTCCTAGTTCTTGGCTGATGTCGGCATTTTTCTTGCTGGGAGCGGTTTTGGTTTTTTTTTGTGTGTGTGTGTGCTTTTTTTTTGTTTTTTTGTTTTTTGCTTCTTCTTTTCCCATCAACTCTAATCTTTCCTACCAGAGAACACCCCAGTCTCCCTCAGTCAGGACCAGGTGGGTCCTGCAGCACCTGATTTTTCTTGGGGCTTGTAGAAGCCTCTGTCCCACTCCCCAGTGCCTTGTTAAAAGCTAGCTCACTTCTTCTTTAAATCCAAGGGTAATAAAATACCTAATTAGTAACGTGAAGCTGCATTATTTTTATCCATCTATACATTTCTAATTAAAATTATGCCATTCTTAAAAATTACAGCAGAAAACACCCAAGCTTTTCATTCCATATGCAAAGCATTTGAAAGGCTGCAGCCCCCAGTGAGCTGGTGATTTTAAAAAGAATGGTGAGCCAACAAAAGGGTAGTGGGGGAAGTGAAGCTATAAGTAATTCCTTTTAAGAAAATGTATAGGATGCTCTAATTTGAAAGAAAAGCAATTTTGATATATAAAAGGAAATCTAAAAAACCGAAGCATTCGGCCCTCCTATTGCATAGTGTTGCCAATAATATTGTATATGTGATTAAAGATTCTTTCTCCAGCCATATAAACCAATAGAAATTGAACTTGACTGTGCACAGTTTCCTGTACCCCAATCTGGTCTCCAGGAGGGGTTGGGAAAGCTTCATTGTTAGTGGGATTCGAATCCCATCATTGTTAAAGAGGTGACTGCTAACTTGAAATCGTGTAAGACAGGCTGCTTTTCTAAAATGGTTCCCATCACAAAAAAACTTGAAGATGCCTTCGCCGTGTGTCTCAGCTGCACAGGGAACCAAAAGTGCAGGCAGGTCACTGCCTCCAATCCACACATGGTTTATAAAATATTCAAATTTTCTTTGACACTTGTACTCAACGAACTCTGCACCTTGTGCCACCTACCCCACAACCCCCTACCCTGAACCTCCTATCCTGGCTCCCATCCTGCACCCCTTCCCCTGCCCCCACTCTGCGCCCTCACCTCATTTCTCCACTCCACTTTCTCTTTAACAGTTTTTGTCACTCAGATGCTGAGGCAAAATAGTTGAGGCATTGGCTGGATTTCAGTGTCCTCCTTGAGATGTGTGAGGGTGACTGACCCAGACTTCTGGCTTCTTACAAATGCTTTCTACCTTAGATGTCCTAGGAAAATACACTCCTTTGTCTAGGGCGGTGTGCGTCAGAAGCAAGGGCATGCACCAAATGGCCTTGGCTTTGATTGGCAGCACTGGGAGGCTGTCTCCTGAACAGGCCTGGGAGGAACTCCTTTAAACTGACTCTCTCGTCGAACTCTCTGGATGACGTCAGCTATCATATGGTTTTGATAATGTACAGCAATATGCTAATTTTCAACCCAGTAATTGCTGCCTGCCAGACTCCAAGTAGGGAGGAGCAGATGACCTTGGCATAATTTTTACAGCATCTGTCCAGCTTTGATATGTCACCTACCCTGCTCCTGGACTCAGGCCCAGCAACCCAGGACACCAGGCAACCCCTTTTGCACCAAAGACTAGGAATCCACAGAAAGAAAAGTCATGGGCAGCTCTTTACATATGAGGTGCTAAAAGATACCTTTCTAAGACAGAGGATATAGGAAGGATGGGGACTCCTGACTCAGCCCAGAAGAAACACACCCCTTGTGTTTTATACAGAGTGCATATGAATGTGCTAATCCTCATGTATGACCATACATGTCCCCCACATGTATGACCACATGTGTAACTGTGCACTTGTGTGAACACACAATTTAATAACCCCTGCTCTAGCTACAAATTAATTCAGATCTTGTACTCATATTAAAAATGAACTCTATTTTATGTTGATCATTAACTAAGAATATTTCACACTGGAGATTTGTCATATTAAAGAGAATTGAAACCACTTATATCAATTAAATGTACAGCATTATACTTAATCTCAGCAGAGATTACCAAAATACCCTAAGCATGATTTTACAGGAATGTAAAATATAAATTAGACAGGGGAATATTGGCTTGCACACACACGCACGCCCCCCTGTCCCCGTGACTCCCTCCTAAATATGGTTGCCTGAGAGTTGATGGAGCCAGGGGGTGGGGAGATATAATTCGATAAGAATTCTTACCATCTATAGCATCATAAAAACAGGGCAGGACGGGGTGCTTGCTGGTGCAGCTGGCTTCTAGAAGACCCGCCTGTTTTGGTTTTGGGGTTACAGAGCCTGTTGAGACAGGGCAAAGCAGTTGGGAAGGGTAGAGTCTTCTAAAGGCTTCTGAAGTGGCCCACAGAGATAACCTGGTAAGGATGTTTCGTTTCAAATGACCCACAGAAATAACCTAGTGAAGATGTTGCGGAATAAACATTGAACCAGAAGGCTTAGCCTCACTTGCTCTTGGATACATCCCTGCCCGAGTCAAAAAGAGTACATTGTATGAGAACTAACACCCAACAAGCCAAACCCTTTCCCCTAGCTGCTTCCTTATGTTTCATCAGTCACCAGATGCCACATTTGCAGGACCTGCTTGGTTATCATCACCAGGGCCAGGGAGAAACATTGTTTTACTTCCTTTTCATTTCAAAGCTCCTTACCATGAGGTTTTGAATGAAGGTGTAGCAGGGAGCACTGAAGACTTCCTGTTTAGAGGACTAAGCACTAAGGCTGCAACAGAGGTGACTGAAGTCCCCAGAGACAAAGAGACAAGCTCCACCCCATCTTATAAAGGCAAGACGCTGTTGCCCCCCCCCCCCACATACACACTCGGAGCAAAGAGCTCTGTGCAAGTTGTGTGATTAGCAGGAATAGTTGGTATCTTCTGCTCCAGTGCCTGCAGCATTTGCCATCCTCCAGGCGCTGCTCTGATACAGAGAACAACAGGGAGAAACCCAGGATCCCTGCAGGGCATATACTTGTCTGTCTCTGTCAAGCGGGGTGGACAACAAGCAAGGCAGAAAATAGAAAAAAAGAGCATTGTCATTATCATCAAGAAAATCCAAGTCGGCATAGTTGAAGAGTCGAGGGAGCAAGGGAGACAATGGCCAGTGGAGGACCATATGTCAGCAGAACTGGGGAGAACCTGCCTGGAGAAGGGCAGAGACACCTCAGAGACTGCAGAGGGGAGTCAGGGGAAAGAAGTCACAACAGTAAGTTCAAAGGCCCTGAGTGGCCAGACCTGGATACAGTGTGGGACCAAAGGGAATCAATGCAGAGCCTGAGTTGAGGAGAAGAGGCAAGGTCATAGGATACTGAGGTGGAGTGTTAGTCTAAGCAAAAGATGTTTGCTTCTGTTTGCTATGCTCATCCTCAGGGACATTACCTATCCTCAGCAGGGCAGTTAGATTTTAAGGTCTTCTAGGACAGACTAGCCCTCACAAGTCATTTTATTGTCAAGCTATGTCCACTACACACACACACACACACACACACACACACACACACACACACACATTACGTATCACACTCACATACACGTGCACACACACTCACATACATATACACACATTACATATCACACTCCCATACACACACACTCATACACGCACTCACACACATATACACCCACTCATACTCATACACACACGCTCCCACACACACTCTCACTCATACACACATACATGCACATACACTCACACATATGCACACTCATACACATACACAATACTCCCACACATTCTTTCTCACACAGACATATTCACATGGCCTTGTGCATACATGCATACATACATGGCCTCCCTACAGGAAGAGAGGAAGGAGAGTAAAAAAAAAAAAAGGGAAGAGGGGGAGGAAGGAAGGGAGAGAGGTCTCTTAGGTAACGGAGGCAGATAGCTTACTGCCTTAGAGTCACTGGACAAGACATCTTTCATGGTGACAGCTGGGCTTTGATTTGAGGGTGAAGAGTAGATACTGGCCCGGGGTGTGCAAAGAAGAAAAGAGAAGACAACAGCTCCTACCATCATCCTTGACATCCCCAGGGATTTGGGTTCTGAGTAGTGTGTCAAGCGCTCTTCTTCACAGATTGGGCAGGTGGGGATGGGCTCTGTTGAGCCTCCAGTGCAGACAGATGACTGGCTGCCACTCTCGTACAAGGGTGGTGGCTCACAGGTGTGCGTCCTCTGGAAGGGACACCAAAAGTGTGGACAGGGGAAAGTTGTGCTTCTCTAATTACTTAGTTTTAGCCTTGCTGTCAATAGCTTCTTCATTGGCATTGCTGAAAGATGAAATGTAGGCATTTTCCAGTTCAGATTTTTATTTGTTTTGTGTTTGGAGAGAAGCTCTCAACCTGGCATTTCTTCTACCTTGGCCCCCTGAGTGCAGAGGATTGTAGGCATGTCGCATCACAGTCAAAGATATTTTAAAAATATAATTTTAATAGAAAAAATCTTTTGTCATGGATACACACACACACACACACACACACACACACACACACACGCTTTTATCTGTAAAATGACTAGGTAATATCATCCAAAATAGAAAATTTGCGTTTTTCACTGTTTAATATTTGTTTGTTTGGGGGGGGGGGGTCTGTGATGCTGAGCCCATGGGTTCAGTCCCGAGTGACAATTAGGAACAAAACAGGTGACTGGAGTAAGAGGCTTCCACAGGCTCTGTGTGCAGCAATAGGCTCTGTAGCAACCCTTCCTTTGTCCTCTCCATCTGCAGGGTATTGACAGCCCTGACAAGACTTTGATTATCTAGTCAGCATGAGCCTAAGACTTGTCACTTGTCAGGACTGAGCTGACAGTCCCAGTGCTGATGAAACAATTGGAGAGAGATTGGCTGAGCATGAGGAGAGTTGGGGTCAGACACCCAAGTCTTCGCTGCATGACCAGGAGGGGACTCCCAACCTCTGATCCACAGCACCAAGAAGTCAGGGGAGGGGGCATCTCCCAGAGCTGTGGCAACCCACCAAGCCTAAGGACCTTTGTTCAATACCAGCAGCCTTATCAGGCAAGGTCAGCACAGCAGGAACCAGTCTCCTCCTATACAGCCTCTCTCCCTCCTCACTTCAGAGGATAGCTCCATATCCATCCCAGAGATGGCATTAGATTTTCTCTCATTAGGAGGAGAAAATGAGGCAAAGAGCTAGCAGCTGGCTTGGGAGGATGGTAGGCTATTGAGGAACAAGATACTTATTCATCCTGAGCAAAGCACACAGCTATTTGTTATGTCCGAAGATCACATGTGAAACATCTTTGTGAGCACTGGGCCCCTTGCACAGATCATGTGCCTACCATGCCTATGGCCACGAGCACATGATGTGATTACTATTGCATTTTGCACCTAGAGACACTGAGGAAACTCAAGTAAAGAGGGTGAGGGAGAGTTTCTCCATATCACTTTGAAATAACACCAGTTACCAAATCCAAACTTCTCTTCTGTGTCCTTTGTCATAGTTAGGATTACTATCGTTATAATGAAATACAAACACCAAAAATAAGTTGGGAGGAAGGGTCGGTCTGGTTTACACCTCCACACTACATGGTAACCCTCACTGAAAGAAGTCAGGACAGAACTCAAGCAGGGCTGAAACCTGGAGGTAAGTAAGAGTTGATATAGAAGACCTTTGTTCCAAGAAGGAGGATTCCTTCATGTTCACAAATACCTAGCACTCTCTGCCATGCACATCCCTCTGCGTGTGCTGAGGGCAGAAACATTGACTACTACTGGACATGGTCTACCCTAGCCACAGGAATGACACGACAGTCCCCATTCCCAGTTCTTATAGGAGCCTATCAATGGTGCCATCCTGTTGAGGGAAAAGGATACACTTAAGCAATCAGCCTAACCTTGGGAACCTCCCCCAAGATACCACCTGCCTTACTAAGAGCATACTATTCCATTCTCTGAACCCCAGGAGCATGAAGCAGTCTATAGAGGAAATGAATGAGAGGATGGCCCCACAGGCCCATATGTTTAAACGTGTAGTCAGTTGGTGGAACTGTTTAGGAATGGCCCTGTTGGAGGTGTGTCACTGGGATTAGTTTTGAGGTTTCAAAAGACTTGAACTATTTCTATCATGCCTCTCCGCTTCCTGACTAAAGATGAGGGTATGAGCTCAGCTGTTCCTGCCACCTTGCTCTAACCTTCTGGAACAGTAAGCCCAATTAAGCTCTATTTTGAATATGTTGCTTTGGTCATGGTGTTTTGTCTCAGCAATTGAAAAGTAACTAACACAGCCTTGCTTTAAAAGTGAAAGTTCTCAAGAAAAATGTCCCCAGGCAGAGAGCCCTAAGGTAAGTCTAGCCTTTAGAACCTGGGTTGCAGGACGCATCCTTCTCCACCACAGTACCCGACTGGGCTTCTCCACTCCCTGTGCTCTTGGCTGATGAACTCAACTATTTACCCCGATGGTCAAATGATAGATTGGCCCTTTCATCTCCTCCACAGCAAAACCATTTATTCAGGGTTGAGGTTGCACAAATAGTTGCCTATAGCCACAAGCCTCTGAGGGACAGGACAACAAATTCTATGGGAAGAGAATCTGGAGAGGAGCTGGACTTTTGCGCTTGCAGAATGTTGAAGTCTCAAGAAGACACTCCTTTTGTTATCCAAACTGCCAAGGCCTCTGTTCTTCCCAGCATCCTCTGCCTCTCCACTGTAATGTGTCCTCTGGGATAGCCTTGCTGCTGTCCTCCAGGACTGCACATAACCACCCCAAAGACATGAACAAGTATGTATTTAAGGAAACTAGAGTCATCTCTTTGTCTTTAATTTATTCTAACATAGACCACCAGGCAAATGTAACTCTGCACACCAGCTAGCGTCATTCAGCACACGGCTGATGCCTTGGCCCTGTCCTGTGCCCACACTGCTTCTCTCCATGGATGGTGCCTGCTGCTCTTTAGCATAGCTGCATCCAGGGTTATTTGACTATCGCTGTATTAGTTCCTGTACTTATGGCAATAGGAACTCTCATTGACTTTTCACCATTTTAAAACTGTCAGAATAAAACTTCTTAGATACACGTTGATATGCCTAAGAAGGCAGAGGATGGCAACTGTTTAGTCTGCTGTAAAGAAAAATAGAGAAAGAGGAGAAAGAAAGGAAGAAAGAAAGAAAGAAAGAAAGAAAGAAAGAAAGGAAGGAAGGAAGGGAGGATAAGGAAGGAGGATGAGGAGGGTGGGGGAGAGAAGGAAGGGAGGGTTGGGAGAGAAGGAGAGAGAACAGAAGGGAGGGGAGAAAAGGAGGAGAGGTTAGTGGAAGAGAGGAGAGAAGAGGGAAGGAAAGGAGAGATAGAGTTTAGGAGGTGAAGAAAGGGATTTCTATGAGTCTACATAGCCTGAGGCTGGCCTTAAACTTACAATCATCCTGACTTCTGTCCCAGGATAGGATTGTAGTCCTATGATACCACACTAGTGTACACATTCTCTCAGTTCTCTCTCTCCTGTGTGTGTGTGTGTGTGTGTGTGTCTGTGTGTGTGCCTGTGTGTGTGTCTGTATGTGTGTGTGTGCCTGTGTGTGTGTCTGTATGTGTGTGTGTCTGTGTGCCTGTGTCTGTGTGTGTGGGTCTGTGTGTGTGTGTGTCTGTGTGTCTGTGTGTGTGTCTGTGTATGTGTATGTGTCTGTGTGTCTGTGTGTGTGTCTGTGTATGTGTATGTGTCTGTGTGTGTCTCTGTGTGTGTCTGTGTGTGTCTGTGTATGTCTGTGTGTCTGTGTGTATGTGTCTGTGTGTATGTGTCTGTGTGTGTGTGTGTGTGTGTGTGTGTGTACATATTTGTGAATAAAGTTGTATGTGAAAGTCAGAAGTCAGTCTCTAGTGTCTTCCCCAAGTGACACCACCTTGTTTCTTGAGACAGGGTTTTACTGGCCTGGAGATCACTGACTGAGCATGGCTGGTTGGCCAGTGAGCCTCTGGAATCCAGGAGTCATCACTATGAACATGTACTGCCATCCCCAGATTTTCTGGGAATGATCTAGCTACAGAGTTCTGGTGATGATCTAACTCAGTTCCTCATTCTTACAGCTCTAACCCTTGACTGATTGAGACACCTCCCCAGTCCTCATTTTTAGTCTCTGCTTCCACCAACTCCTCCAACACACCTCAACAAGTCTCCACTTTGACTCACAGGTATGAGGGCATCTTCTTAATCAATTCCTATGATCTGACTTTAGACTCAAACTCAAAAACCACCACACCCCACTCAAACATAGTCAGCCTTGTTGATGGTGATGCTAATGCTGCATGTGAGCAAAGGCAAGGCTGTTTGGGATGGGGGGGTGGCATCGCTGGAGAACAAGGGATGAAGTTGAATCTCACGCAACTTCATCAAGGCTTCAGTTGGTGGAGGAGCTGAGCTCACCTATGCTACTCCAAACAGGACACACACTGAGAAGAGGAAAACTGTAGCTTTTACAAGCTCTTCGAAGACCATCCAAGGGCTGGCACACTGAGGGAGGCCCAAGTGGTACACCGAGGGCTTGAGGACAAACAGGCACACAGTCTATCTTCTGGAGCTATCCCAATGAAGCAGAAGACATTCGTTAACATTTTTAAAACATTCCTTGAAGCTCACATTCCAGTGAGGAAGATTGACAATAGAGTTTCTAGCAAGCAGTGATTATTTTAATTCTGTCTCCTTTTTAATCTAGCTGAGAACTAGAAGTCCCAGTAGAGTAAAGACTGCCACAGGCAGAAAGGACAGTAACTGCTTCACGCACCTGACATCTACTTATAAAATCACAGCCAAAAGCCAGGATCCCTGGTAAGGTTGGGTTCAGACACCATCATAAAGATCATATATATGGGGCTCCATCTTCTCAATGACTTCTCCATACTGTCCCTATCAGTATTGTCATGGATCAAAGTCTCCTTGGGACATGCCCAACATTGCCGTGGGTAGTGTCCATGAGCAGCCTGCTGATCTCAAGCCCATCCTTCTGAACTCTGAATTCCTGTGCTGTTTGGCACTTTGGGAAGATGGGCAATCAGAATTCCCTTAATCCAGGCTTATCCCAGGCATCTGACCAGCAAGTGTCCCAAAGATTAACTATGTCTGACTATGCATATCAATGAGGGGAAAATTAATGCCTTGTTAAGATCCGAAGCAAGGAAAATCCACAACACCTAGATAGTGAAAATTGGGCCAAGGGACACATCTTGTCTTCAGCACAGCTGTCCATATGACTTTGAGAAATGTTGGCACACTTTATTGTTAAGACACAAGACATTATTTGCTCTGTAGGAATGATTATCAACAAAAAATGAGCAGTAAATTGTGTGTACATATGCTCCCTCTCTCTCTCTTTCTCTTTCTCTCTCTCCCACCTCCCAAGCACATAGTCATGCACCATATAATGATGTCTCTGGACTACATTTATGAGGACAGTCCCATGGATTATTTTACTTTATGATGTCCTAGTCATGTTAGCTTACAGAAGTACATTTTGTGATCTTCTCTCAATGATCAAATGGCCTAATAGCCATCCCTCCAAAAACATCCCCAAGCATTCACAAGGCAGCTCATAATGAAGAACCATCTGTAATTCTGGTTCCAAGAGATTCGCCTTCTTAAGATTCCAGCATAGTTATGGCACACACACACACATATTCATAAAACAGTGTTTTGTTTTGTTTAAAAAAAAATAACAAATCCTGGACTGGAGAAATAGCTCAGAGATTAAGAGCACTGGCTGCTCTTTCAGAGGACCTAGGTTCCATTCCCAGCACCACACCTCACAATAACTGTCTATAACTCAAATTTTTGAGGATCTAATGTCTTTTACTGGCCTCTTTGGGCACCAGACATGTATGTAGATAACACACAGCTGAAACATCCACATATATTAAAAATGAATAAATAAAACAGAACAGAACAGAAGAACAGGACAGAACAGAACAGAACAGAACAGGGAAAGAGAAAGGAAAGGAAGGAGAGGGGCAAGGGAAGGGCAGAAGAGGGGAGAACTCCTGTCTTTATACTTAAAGATCCTATCCCAAACTGGACTCGGGTAACTCTAGGCTAAAGATATGAGAGACCCACGGGCAAATGTGACTACAGAGACAACTATTGTGCCATCTATCTCTATAAGTGTTTATTCAAAGTCCCAGACTATGATATGAGTGTAAATTTGTGAGAAAATTGTCCAAACATTTGACCTTGAAGGAGTATGAAGTGAACCATCATGCATGGGAAGGGAGCTGGTGCTGTAAGGTGAGGCAGGGAGGGGTGGGGCATCCAAAGAAGACTTCATGGGGCATCCGTGAAGACATGTGGAAGGTGAATGGGATTTGGGCAGGGGTAAAAGGAGAGGAGAGGAGGGGAGAGGAGAGGAGAGAGAAAGAGAGAGAGAGAGAGAGAGAGAGAGAGAGAGAGAGA
>JADRCD010218381.1:34787-48267 GCA_019843815.1 Montemys delectorum | reverse complement strand
AAAAAGGACTCTGTGGACTGCATTTGACTCTGAATTTAACACTATAACTCTGACTTCTCCGTGGACAAGAATTGCACAAAACACATATGTTAGTTAGGTTTCTCATATCACATTTAATGAACAGAGTTAAGTGACGGACCTCTGTGTCTAAAATCTTACAAATAAATGTAGTTATTAACAGCATACATATCAAATAAAGTTTATTAGACTTAAAGGATGACTGCACAAGCATTTTTTTTTTTTTGCCTGTTTGTTTCTTTTGTCAAGTCAGGGTTACTCTATATAGCCCTGGCTGTCCTGGAACTCATTCTGTAGACCAGGCTGGCCTCGAACTCAGAAATTCACCTGCCTCTGCCTCCCAAGTGCTGGGATTAAAGGCATGTGCCATCACTGCCGGGCTCACATGCAATTTTTTATCAGTTCTTTATTTTCAAATACTTCTCAAAGAAAAGAGGAAAGGGCAAGAAGGGAAAACATGAATTAAAAAAAGGTTCACACATTACCCGCAAGAGATCTGAAAAACACTAGAAAAGCAAGCTCATTCTTTTCCTTAATGTACCAGAAAACTATTTCAAAGATATTTAGTAACCTGCAGTCTGACATCTCATACCACTAATAGTGATTTCTTTGACTTTTTTCATTTTTAAAATGATAAATAATAATCATTTTAGCTGTTTAGAAATTTCACTAAGCTATTTATCAGGACATACTGGTTTTAAGAACAACTAAATTAATGCACAAGATATAACCATAGTATAAAACCAAGAAAAATGTCAGTGGGTAGTAATAAATTATTCCATCTTAGTGTTTTCAAAACAGTCAAACAACATGTAAATTAAAAAAAAGAATTGAAATTTTTTTACTTAAAAATAACTACATTTATATCACCAATGACTAGTGCATAGTAAGTAATCAATTAATAGAAAGCTTATCTTTCGATCTTAATGTCGAGCCCACTGACTACAGAAATAGAAACATACACATACGCATGTATATGTATATAGGCATATTTATTTTATATACAGAAGGTATAATATGTAATACTAATGGAGGAAAACATTTTGTTTATATTGAAAGTATACTATATTTCATATGCATATTTAAAAGTATTGTTAATTAATTAGATTACTCATTCATTAATTTAAGACACATGACACTATATAGACCAGGATGGCTCAACTTTTGATACCCTTTCCTCAGCCTTCCAAATTCTGGAATCAAAAGCTTGGATCAACATACCATAAAACAATCAAGTATATTATTATATGTGAAGTAAATCGCAGAATCGTTAAGATGACACAGAAACTGTTACAATGATTAGATCCTTCATTTTACCAATTCAGCTTTAAGCCATGCCTTCCAGACTCTGGCCATCAGCCTCATTAAACTTATTCGTTTTCCTCAGATTGTGTAAATATAGTCTTTGTTCTTGCTACTAAGAATTTTCTTACCCCAGATAGTTCCTGAATACCTTCTTCATACCATTCAAATATCACTTAATGGAACTTATTCATACATTTCCCACCTTATTAGATTAAGAGAGCTTTTTGTACCTATATTTTATTAAATTAGAAAAGAGTATTAATTTACAAGTTATTTTCCCTTACTTGGAATTTAAGCATTATCATGATAAGGCCTAGTACAGAGTAAGCATCAATAACCATCTGTCTAGCAGATAAGTATCTATCAATTTAGGAATATGTACAGTTCTCCACCATTAGATATATTTCATTTTCTATTTTTACTTTTCTTTATTTTTATATGGTTAAAGAACCAATTTTTGAAAAGAATCATTTAAGTCTATCAGAATTGTATTACAAACACAGTAATACAATTGTGGTTCTTCTGAAAAGCAGAATGTAAAGTAATAGATAAGAAAAGACAGAAAGAATTCTTTATCTACAATTGGAGAAGAAATCAAAACAATAAACAAACCCTTACAAAATAGGGCACTGTAAATACAAACAAAGCTGGAATCTCCATCCAGGACGTGATGTGGCTTGGGAATGATCTAAGGAGCAAGGATTCAGATGGGCAGTTTAGTGAATACAGATCCCAAGCTGTGGAGGATTTGCATGGTCTTTAATTTGTAAGTCTAAGAAAATTCATAAGAACGACAGGGAATGAATTGTGCTTACACAGATGGAATATCCTCCAAGAATCTCTCTTCTATTCTTAAAGTATTTATTAGGGCTTCCTGTTTCTGTCTGTGCCTGGAGCTGATTCTGTGTCACAGTGCTCCTTACCCGAATACCACTGAGAGAGAACAGGTCTCTCAGGAGTTCTGACAAGCCTGTGAACATGAGAAAGAAGACATCCAGTATCCCAATTAACAAAATCAGAAATTAAAAGGAAGATATAACAACAGAAACTGAGGAAATTAAAAAAAATCATCAGATACTACTACAAAAGCCTATACTCAACAAAACTGGAAAATCTGGATGAAATGTACAATTTTCTAGACAGATACCAAATACCAAAGTTAAAACAGGATCAGGTAAACATCTAAATAGTCCCATAACCCCTAAAGAAATAGAAGCAGTCATTTAATGTCTCCTGACCAAAAAAAGCCCAGGACCAGAAGGGTTTAGTTCAGAATTCTACCAGATCTTCAAAGAAGATCTAATACCAATACTCTTCAAACTATTCCACAAAATAGAAACAGAAGGAACACTACTCACTTCATTCTATGAAGCCACAGTTATACTGAATATTTTCCCTTGGAAATGGATTGGTTTCTGTCTAATCAGAAACTTTTCAATTTCCTTTCAAGGAGGACTTCATAAGAGTTTTTTTCTACTTCTATCATGTTTAATGTTCCAAATAGATTTTAAAAACTGGTTGAGCACATATTACTTTCAGCTTCAGAAGATATCATATATATTTAAGAGACAATTAACTATTATAATTGTTTTGATGACTTAAAAATGTCAATATTGAGTTGTAGATTTTAAAATAAATTATATTAGTTTAATAAAAAAGTATTTTAGGAAATCCCATAGAACCTTTTAGTTTTCTGTTAGTGAACATATTTTGATGAATTGCCATTACTAGTTTGACAGTTAAGTTTCTTCCCTATTCTTGGTGTCTTCCTATTTAATATGCCAGGTCTGAAGAAGAAAAATGGAAGAAAGATGAGCGAAGGGTATAAAGGACCCCAAAAAGTGGAAGAATGAAATTAAGCCAGCCTCTCACCAATTCTGCAGCATTGCTCCTCTTCTTTCTAAGAAGTAGGACGGCTTTCCTCTATTCTGCTGCCCACCACTCGAAAGCCTGGATATGCTTCATCAAGTGAATGTATTTGGCAGAATACACTATTAGTAGCACATGAAGTGTTTCATATTTATAGTAACAAAAAAAAGCCAGTTTCAACAGTTGTATTTATAGGTTATATCTTTTACAGGCTTTAATTGAAGAAGCATTTTAAACATTTATCCAGACTTCAAAAGTATGTATTAGTCATTGATTTAATATACTTCAATACATGTGTTCAATATTTAGGCAATTTACTATTTTTATCTTAATTAAAACTTGTCTTTTTAACATGTAGCAAGCTGAGTCACATGTATTGCCACAGTCAGTATTTTACATTCTAAACTCCATTTTTTGACTGGGAGTTCTCTTTGTTAAAGCATTTCTTTGGTGAAGGCATAAATATATGCCTTGATTGAAGTTATTACATACATAATAGTAAAGTCATAAAGTGACTGCAGCATAAGAAGGGATATTTTATTCCATCTAGTGCAAATACCTATTTTTTTTTTTTTAGCATTTGGACAATGTCAAGCACAGAAACTAAAATGTAAATGTACGATTATACTATAAATGTAAGTACAATACATTGCCTGTTATTTCTTTATTCTGAAGGAGTCGAGCTGATACTTTCACTGTGGGGAACATAATTCACATCCTCAGAAGTCATAGACAAGGGTATCTGGACTTTTAGGCACAGATTTCTAGACTTTCTATCTAAAACATCAGGAATTACACTAAGAAACGTTGTCTCCTTTTATAAAAATGAGTTTCTCAAGTGAAAATAACAAGTAATATAATTAAATAAATTGAATAAATAACATTTACTTAGGATATCACTATACTTAACCTTAAATAATATTCACTTTTAATCTAGAATTGTGTGAACCACTTTATATGAGGCTCCCTGTCTGGAAAATAAAAACATCACTTCTGAAAAGATTTCAGAGTACAACCACGCATGACAAAGTATGCGTAGACTACTCTGCCTTCAGTCCAGAAAATAACCAGCCTTCAAAAGCTACACTGTATTTGATGCTTCATGGTGACACAGACTGATCCTGTGAAAAAATGTTTAAGAAGTCTGTTTCTTTGACAGACTTCTTCTTTGACAGTCTGTTTCTTTTACAGAACTGTAAGAAAAAAATGGCTTTATGGTCAGCAGTGGACATCAAATATGTCATCAGATCACCTGATGTTGAGACTTGTGTCCTGCCTGGGAAGTTCTTGGACTCCTGTTTATCTCTGTGACCCTCAGCTTTTGTCATGACACAGATAACAGTACATACACTGGTATGACATATTTCAAGATTTTGCCTTGAAGGTATTATTTAAGAGGCCATGTTTAAAATGCTACATTCATGATTATTTTTGTTATTTCCCTAACTTAGAAAAGTACCCTTGTTTGCTTAGGACATGTTTTAAATAATCAGATTAAGCCAAGATGAGTGTTTCTGACAGACTTTCCAATGTGATGTTATGTTATATGTACTAGTATCCAAACAAAGTTGTGTTGCATAGATCCCACACGTTGAGTATTTTGCTTGACGTTGACAAATCTCTTGTTGCCAGAGTGTACAGAAGATGAATGCACTTGTAAAAATGTAAGAAAAAAAGTAGCCGCAGCCACACTTTGGGGAGAGTCTACCTGGCCCTAGATACCTTTGCTGAGCAGATAACTACAAAGTTAAGGAAAGTCATTTTGGTCAAGGCCTCTGTGCAAAGATAATCTATCAGGTCAGCTTTTGGTAAGAGAGTTCTTAATGCAATTTCCCTTACCTTTCACAATACATAAGGAAGAGCTTATATCATTGCCTCTGAAACCTCATACCAAGGCATCCAGACTGCCATAAAATATCATTGTCAGCCAAATTTTCTTTAAAATTTCTCTCTCTCTCTCTCTCTCTCTCTCTCTCTCTCTCTCTCTCTCTCTCTCTCTCTCTCTCTCTCCAAAAACAAGGACAGTGTGTATTCTTGCATGTGTTGGCAACAGTAAGAACCCTTCTTTAACAATTGCAATAACTAGCTCAAACTTTAAAGACTAGTTTATATGTCTCTAATCCTCTTATCACCACATAGGGGGAGAAAAGTATAAATCTTGGAGTGTGTTTTCTCTTAGCAGGTTTTAAAATTATCCTAAAATAAAAATATGCAGAAACATAGGAGGTGATTGGGATAACTAGAAGACCCGAGTTGGCACCAATGAATGCCAACTAATACTTTTTTTAATGAAGCAAATATATTCTTTTGCTGTTTTTGAAAATGAGTTGCAGAAACTGAAAAGCAATTCCTTTTTAGGCAATCTTTCTAACTCTAATGAGTTTAGAAAAGACATCCAAACAGGCAGAGCTGACATCTGGGATGTTCCCACCTGCCACATTCACGCTGAGTTTGCTGTTGTGCCTATTTGACTATGTTATCTCTTACTCTGGTCTGGTGTGTGACGGCTATTTCTTACTTCAGCATGAAAATACTTCCTCTACCCCAGTGGTAGCACCGCCACTCTTAGCTTCTTCCTTCCACTCTGCATCTTCATGGTGAAGCAATGCTATATATGTGCTTATCAGAAATTATTAGAAAGAAATAGAGACGTGACAAACCATTGCAATGAGAAAACATGCTGAAAACTAAAAAGACAGAAGTTAAGTTAGTTGTATATATTGTTTTTATGAGAAAGAAAATGCTGACAACTACTAAGTCCAAAGCTAACTAACATTCTTCTAGAGCACTTTGATCTTTGTAATCTGGGATCTGGGCCCCATTATGCATAGTTCATTATTGATTTTTAACATGCATTTGAAAAGTAGAAATGAATCTTCTACACTCTGACAGAAACCTACAGTTTTGTTGTGTTTTCTTGTATATGTCATTGGTCATGATAATCTGTGTTTTCTATTTTCTTTTGTTTTGTTTTCACTAAAAACATTCATAGTAAAAACAGATATGAAAATAAACTCCAAACACACTCTTCTCTTTAGAGATTATTACAGTGTCTTAGTTAGGATTTTAATGCTGCAAAGAGACAACATAACCAACACAACTTATAAAAGACAGCAAATAATTGGTGCCTTGCTTACAATTTCAGAAAATGAGTGCATCCCAGCAGGGATCATGGTAGCAAACAGGCAACATGATGTTGGAGCACTAACTAAGAGCTTACATTTTATTGGAAAGTTGGAGGCAGAAAAACACCGGAAATGGAATATTCTTTTGAAACTTCAAGTCCTCAACCCCAGTGACATACCTCCTCCAACAAGAACATGGTATGCCTACTTGTCCCTCCCAAACAGCTTATCAACTTCCAACCCAATATTTAAATAGCCTGTGAGGCCAATCTCACTCAAACTACAACATTTACCTTAGAAAGTACAACCCCAAATAAATATACTCTTGACAGTTAAAATTACCTGGAAATTGGGTTAAGTAGTAAGGTCAATTCAAAAGGCAAAGTATACTCACAGAGCTGCTAAAAGTATTGATGTTATGATCCTGGAGGGATGCCTCAACAGTTAACTATGAATGCTGCTTCTCTTGAGGACCCAAGCTTAGGTGCCAGCACACACAAGCTCCTGCAGATCCAGACCCATGGACCATGGCAGCCTCTGTTGGCCTTCATGGGAACCACACACACATGCACATAAAACAGACACATATCAAAAGATGAAATAAAAATTTAAAACATATGTTTATGTGTATCTTTGTATACAAAAAACATGATCGCTATTTATATTGTACAAACTTCATGTCTCATGGGGTCCCTACATTAACATCGACAGATGGATACAAGTAGTAAAGTTTAACACACACCATTTTTTTCTCAAAAATACTTTAAGTGACTGGATTTAAGGATGTATAAATGTTATTACCAGTAAAAAGAAAAAGGTGAAGCAAGAATAAAATAAATGTTTCTTTAGACATGGTACAGTAAAAAAATTATATATGTATGTATATATACATGTGTGTGTATGTATGTGCATGTGTGTATGTATATATGTATATGTACATATGTACATATATAATCCAGGCCTTGTTTTCGATGCTAGTTTCTTTTCACTTCCTGATAATTCAGTTTCCAGCAAGGATAGTGACTTTCATGCATTTTTCTCCTCTCCTGTTGATTCAAGGTATACAAGATATTGCCTACCAAACTCTACTGGTTTAGAAATCATTGGGATTAGAAATCATGGGATTTGCTTATGAGACTCTAGTAAAATCTGGGCTCCAAATGTGGAGAAACACTGGAGGAGAGACATGAAATAAATGTGTAGTCAAGCCCTTTAGGAGATAAGATAGTACATCACTTTATAGTCAAGGAAAGAATCAATATTATACTTCAGTTCAATTCAAAGAAAATTCTATTGAAGGGAATAAAGTATTCTCTATCCTATTCTTTCCCTGAAAAAAATGAAAAAAAAATATACGATTAGACCTTTTGAGACCTATAGTTCTCAAGTAAAAAGACCTGGTCAGTTAGGAAGCAAGGGTGGGGTAGGGGGGATATATTTTGCTTTACACTGAATTCAATTATTACATATATACCCAAAATATAACTCACCTAACTGAAGTAAAACTTTTTCATCATAACACACCCCTTGTATGCATCTCAGAACTTCTCTTTGCTTGGAGTGCAGATGGAGGAACAAGTCAGAATCCAATTGGCATAGTATCAAAATCTTGGTGGTCATGTATTTGAGACGATCAAAAGTTTGCAATTATTCTCCTAGGGAGGTAGGAAGAAAGTGGCTTGCTGTTTCCCAAGATGTACAAGGGTGAGTGCTCTTTCACACAAAGGTACACTTCACAAAGATGCAAAGGGGGAAAGAAAAAAGGTGCATTTAAATTCATTTAACCTAGGTATTCTATATAATTAGCCTTACTAACCAAGGGGAGTTGTTTCTTGCATAATCATCTTGCTAGTTGTTTGGAATGTAAAATTGAGGTAAATTTGAGATACCAGGACAGGTGATGAGTTTATATGTTCTAACTTTGTCAGGATTTCTGAAGGGTGAGTGGGTAGTAGCTGTCCAATCCACACCTTGATGACATTAGAAAGGATTTTCTTAGACAATATATTCCATAATTTTCAAACTTTTACAACTGTTAGCTTCACCTATCATTTTCATATGCTTCCTTAACCAGCAAATGATGTGGTAAAATTGTGGGAAACGGCAGCATGAAGAACAGAACCATTTTAATTTCTCCCATCTGGCACATTAGCATTAATAAAAGATGTTTAAAAGGAAAAGCCTTGAAAGGATTTCACCTCTTGATTTAACAAGATAATAAGGAAAGCTTGCAATCTGCCATTCAGTAGAGCCAGGAAGAGTAAGAGGGAGCAGTGTGGTGATCACCAAGATTAACCTTAGGGACAATTTTTAAAACCCTGATGATTATAATATTATGTGTTAATATTAAGACAAAATCTTTTGCTGCTGCTTTATAGTACAAATATAGTAACATTTTGTGGTATATTTCCATTTTGTGGTATGATGCTCTAGTCAGACTAAACGAAACAAAGTTAACACAATGCTAACATTGACTTTATTTCTGAGTGGACCATAGTGAATCTCATTCTAGTTGCCTTTATATTATTATTGAATGTTTACACGGTTAGTTTACAATAATATTGACTGTGAAGATTATATATTCAATTATACACATACATATACATACATACAAGTGTGTGTATGTGTAATGTGTATGTGTATGTGTAGTGTGTGTGTAGGTAAGTGTTCCACTCAATTGTTTTGTCAATAAACTCTCACCCTCTTTCCCACCAGTTCACTAATCTCTTATTATGTATCCTGAATTTTGGTGGAATATGGACTATTTTGCTTACCTTCGCAGTTTCTCAGTTAAAATGAGCTATGGGAATCATAAACTTATCTAGAAAATCACCTGGGTAGTTGGTTCATGTTTTCATGGCTTTATTGGCTGATCTGTTTTTTTTTTAAATGACAAATACAATTAAACAGAAGAGCACAGCTGAATACTATATAGAGGAATAAAATAAAGAATTCATAAAGAAATTTAAGAAGAAAGATATCATAAACCTATAGTAACAACTATGTGTGTGTAATTTTTACATTGTTTAAATTAATCTGAAACATTATTTTATGCCAATTTTTACATCAAAGGCTACAATTTCAACAAGATCCTCCAATGCATTTGGACTATAGAATGCTCAATGTGCTGACAATAATTGAAAAATACTAGAAAATAAACAAATAATTTTATGCCTTCTTAATAAGGGGAAAGAAAGAGATAAGATCTTCATGGGACCTAGGAAAATCCACCATTTCCTATATTCTGTGTTCTGTATTATTTTTAGTAATCCTGAACATAAGTATACTTTTCTTTTATTTCTTCAGAATTTTTTTTAAAGTTTAAAGCTGAGTTTCACAGGTTCATAGACTAGATCACATGTGTTAAGAGGAAAGTTTTTATCTAAAAGATTATATCTTTAGTTTGCATCCTTAATTATTTTTATTTTTTCTCTAATTTTTATTGACAATTTTAATATTATAGAATTACCACCTATTTTGAAAATACTTGCATTATCTTAAAGGCAGAGAGTTAAATTTGAGGAAAGAGCATTGATTAAATTACTTAAAGCTCAAGTTTGTACTCATTTATCAATTTGTATGTTCCAAAAATTTTAAAGAGTGGAAAGAAGTTTTCTAATAACTCCCACTAAGCTGCTGTGTTTTGCAAAGTAAATGACTCCAATGAGCAATCATTATTTATGAACATATTCTCAGAGCAAGCTTTTCTGAAAAATTAATTTGAGTGAATTATTCATGAAGTATAAACAATTTCGATATAGTTTTTCCAGTAGAGTTAAAACACGAAGGTAAATTCTTTGTTCAGTAAGGTAGCATATATGCCTTGATCACATGTTTACACGTCTATGGTTTTTGTTGAGAAGTCAGCCTGATGAGCTCATCCTTTCCTTTGCTATTTCCCCAGTGTGGATGAGTCACTTCACAATTCCTCACCACTACTGGAAAGTGATGCAAGCAAATTCTATGCTGGTATCATAAGTTTGCCAAAAAAACCAAAAAGACATATATACCATTGCCTTTCTATCAGGTACAGTTCCCAATTACATCCACTTAATGTAGATAAAAAGCTAACTCATCATCTTAAAATAAAAGGTAAAAGCATTAAAAATTAAACTTGGTCTAACTTGTGCTCTTATATTACTATAGTTATATATCTGTACACATCCTCCTACAATCTAGGAAGAAGGCATAGGAACTGAACATGACAGAACATATTATATTTGCTTTTCTGACACTGGCCAAATTCACTTAGTATGATTGCCTCCATTTACATTTATTTTTTTCTACGTATAAAAAGACTTTGTTCTTTGGACAAACCCAGCTACTGGAGCAAACTGTGATTTCTGGCCAGGACTCCATAAGACTTGAGATAATGAAAAATAGAGACTGGTAAACTGCTACGGTTGAGAGGGTGGGGGGAACCAGGTTAACTGTAGGTAAATTGGTCTTCAAATGTTAGCTTAAGAGCTTATGAAAAGTGAGTGGTACAAAATTCACTTAACAGTAATAATGATAAACATATTTTTAATTTTAAGATATGAATTGTGATAATGTAAACATGAAGACTAAAGTTCAGATTTCTTATATTCACAAAAATGCAAAGAGGAAGTAGTGGCTTTCCTTCAATTTCATCATTCTGGATGCACAGACAGGGGATTTCAAAATAAAATGACTACAGAAATTAGCCATATATGCATTTAAAACTAGATATTTATAAATAAGTTCAATAGATATTATTCAATAAATATTCAATAGATAGAGAGCAATAAAGGAAGACACAAAGTATCAACCTGGTTTCATACATTCACATACACACACACACACACTAACACACACAGGCATGCACACATACATGTAAAAAATACGACACAGAAATAAAGCCTTAGATATGACCCATAATTTTTCAATTATGTGTTAAAACTATTCATTTATCCAAATAAAACGATGTCACTTCAACAGCTGATGCATAATTTCAGATTCTAAATTGTTGCCTCATATTATGTATAAATGTAAGTCAAATGCTAGAGCAACAAACTGGGTTAAAACTATCAGAAGCATATAAGAAAACTTCATGACAGAAATTGACAATGTTTTCTTGGAAAGGACAACAAAATAAGAACAGTGAAATAAAACACAGTAAATTAAATTTCATCAAATAAAAATAACATTTGGCACATCAAAAGATCTTGTCACTAGAACTGGAAGGAAACCTGTGAAATAGGAGATAATGACAGAATAAATAAGGAAAATGACCCAGTTTAAAGATGGTCAAAAGATTGTGATGGACGTATTTCCCAAAGAAATGAACAAATAACCAATGTGCACATGAAAATATACTCAATACATTAGGGTATCAAATGTTTCAAAATAAGCAGTATTTTTTCAGGATGCAGAGAAATTGGAACCATTGTGCATTGCTAGCTGGAATACGAGATGACATAGGAGAGTGATTCCTGTGAACATTAAACACCGAATAGTCATGGTACATCAAGCCTACTTCTGCTCATTTATGTAACAATATGAAATCAAAGCAGATGTTTGTATATTCTTGGACGGATCACCACTATCCACATAAGCCTATTTTTAGTCCTGCTTTTTAAAAGAATAAATCTCTTTCCCACCTTCAAGATAATTTTCTCCTTATGCTATCAAAATCGTCTTTAAGGTCTCATTTCTTCATAGTCATACCAAATTTTGGTGCCTGCCAGTGCTGGCACAAAGATCTCAATGAAAGCCTTCTGATGTAATGCAACAAGATGCCCTTCCACATCCACTGTGTAGAGTAGGCTTCTTACACTCTCCTAGGTTATAAAAACTTCTAATGGAATCAGTTAACTTCCCTCCAAACATGTATAATGGCCAATTTCAAAGCTCATCTGAAAACAATCAGACTGACATAAAAATGTGCTTTCACCTGTTTGTCAAATACATTAGACTACAAGCAACTAGTTCTTAATCCAAAAAGCAATTATAATAAACTGCAATCTGTAATTTATTACTAAGTTATCAATTAATGCTGAGAACATTCCACATTCAACATTGTTTGAGTTTCACATAAGTCCAGCAAAGGAATAAATGAGAAGTGCACACATGGACTTAACTTCTATAGACTTACAATTAAAATCTGACCAGGCTTTAGATGACTAAGCATTTAATTGACCATGTAATTCTGAAACATATTACAAGGATTCTATTATAGAAAATACATGGTTAGAGATACATACCTAAGTAATGACAAGTATGGTCCACCAAATTCTAGTTTTATTTAAATTTCCTTGTTTTTTAAAGAAAGTATTACTCTTGACTCAGACATAATCTCTTAAAACATACCATGTGTCTGTTTTGCACTTGCAAAAGAGCAGCTTTAATTGGGATCACTGTATTGTTTGGCTTCTTCACTGCTGTTTTCTTTGCTGTTCTTTCCAGAAGAATATGCTCCATCTCTGTCAGCTTCACTGACAGAGAGCCTGTCAGTGAAAGGAAAGTCTGGATGGCCCAGTGTGAAGTCCATCACACATGTGAGCTAGCACTAGTACATTGTATTCACCACTCTACATGAGAAAAAACACAAAGAAGCTCAGATTTTGCTTGTAGCCTCAAAACTTGTAAGATACACTTTTCTATTTTACTGAAAAGAAGAGGCTCATAAAGTATGTAGGGGGAAAGAATCAGGAAATCAAATTGTTATTGATGGTTTACTTTAGTTTAATGAGCCAACATCTTGTTATTTGGGTACAATAAGCAAAGTAAAATGGTTATTTTTCATTTTAGTGAAAGTGGTAATAATACATCCTAGGTCTTAGGTTGAGTGCCACTGGAACTCCAAATCTGTTTCAGATCTAATTTGATGAACAAAAGTAATGTGAACCACTAGATTATTATCATTAACATCTAACTTGATGGCCATCATGCCTTTTCTCCTCATCTTTTAATCCCCAAACTATTGTTTTTATTTAAACATAAATAATTCTTTCTACTCCAAGACATTTTATTCAGTCTGCATATATGCACACCTGTGCTTACACTTTCTTCTTTCTTTTTTCTTCCTTTCTTCCTTCTTTCCTTTCTTCTATTCTTCTCTTTCTTTCTTTCCTCCTCCTCCTCCTCCTCCTCCTCCTCCTCCTCCTCCTCCTCCTCCTCCTCCTCCTCCTTTCCTCCTCCTC
>JADRCD010218381.1:23497-34687 GCA_019843815.1 Montemys delectorum | reverse complement strand
TCTTCTTCTTCTTCTTCTTCTTCTCCTTCTTCTTCTTCTTCTTATTTTTCCACCCTTAATTCTACCATCAACACTATGGACTTCAGGAGATTTCACTTTCCACGACTATTCTACCATCTGATCACCTCTGTAACACATTCTTATCTGCCCATAAAAAGAGTACAGAAATAAAATGTAAAATAATTGATATACATCTTGTCATTGCTTGCTATTAGTTTTCAAGAATTACATGGAGATAACATTTGTCCAAAGTGCAATTTTTAATTGTCTGTTTTTTACATGTAACTTTTAGACCTTTTAATACAAACAAAAACACAGGATGCCTGTCCTCAAGGATAAATGAGCTGTACATTAGTCATGAAGAGAAGTATTAAAATTTCTCTCAAGTTTAGTACAGAACTTTCTTAACTTTTGTTAAGAATCACAGAATATTAAGCAACCCCTTTAGTTCTCATGTTTAAATACATTTGAGTACAGGCTTAATCTTTTTCCTTTGCCCATCAAAGCAATTTTACTTTTTATGCATTTGTTTTCTTACATATGTCTCAAAAATTTCAAACCTTCCTCAACTTCTATCATGACCATCTTACCATCTTTAAACACACACACACACACACACACACACACACACACACACACACACACAGAGTGGTGGTATTACACATTTATCCTTTCCAATATAAAGAGTTTTTTAGCATTCTCCATCTACAATCATTTCTATGTTCTTAATTGAATCCCTTTCCAGCCTCCAGAAAGGTAAGTAAAAACTGTCAACAGTCTCTCTCACATCCTTGGCCCCATGTCTCTCTTCATATCTCCCACCTCCAATAACACACAGGAAGTACAGGCTACCCATAGTATGTCTTGTCTCTTCACATGGCCTCTTCTCCTCAAATATTCATGTGTAAATTTATCTACACAAACGCTCTTTCTTTTGTTCCTTTCTTTCCTGTGATCTCAAATGGGCCCTTCATAAACTAAGATGCTCCAGTACATCTCCCCCTGCTCCAAGGTTGAGATTTGTTTTCATGAACTGTTACATGTGTTTTTCACAGCAAGTCTCTAAAAAGTTTACCCATATTTTGTCCCCTCTGCTCACCCCAGCCTCTCTACCCAGTCACTCCATGGTAAGGCTCTCATTAAGAAAATAGCAACTGCCTAAAATGATTCCATTTCTTCCCTGTTATTCATACATAAACTCATATAACCTTGCCTATGTTAGTCTGTCAACTTTCCCAAATACTTTTAGTCTCAGAGAAAGATGAAGTTTCTTCTCATTAGGATGCATTTTTATCCAAGATGAAGCACATTCCTTCTTACCTTGCAATGAGTCATCTTTTTTCCTGACTACTAAGGTGCTGCCATCTCTGTCTCCTTTCCTTCCCACTCAAATAGTTGGAGATCATCTAACCATTATTAGCATTTTACAAAATCACCAAAAGAAATTATCACATGAATTCTTAATCTTTTCAAACCATTATCTTAGTTCTCCTCTTGTTTTATAAGAAATTTCTATAGCCATTTTTATGTCATTTTGCTTCTATTTCTTCAATCTTTTATTGTTTGACTTTTGTGCCATAACTTGACATCTCCTGATATAGCTAAAATGAAAAATACAGTAGTTCTTTCTTATGTTGGTTTATCTTTTTAAGGTTTTAACTATCCCTGAACAGTTTGGTCTAAACATATTAAATATTTTAACTTAAGATTCTAGAAATAAACCACTCACTAGTTTTAAATAGCATATCAGCCTAAGGAAGTATGATGATATTTTTCAGTGGGGAGGTTTTTAGTGACAGCTTCTATTTCTTTAGGGGTTATAGGAATGTTTAGATGGTTTATCTGATCATAATTTAATGTTGGTACCTGGTATCTGCATAGAAAATTGCACATTTCATCTAGATTTTCCAGTTTTGTTGAGTATAGGCTTTTGGAGTAGGATCTCATGACTTTTTGGATTTCCTCAACTTCTGTTGTTACCTTTCCCTTTTCATTTCTGATTTGTTTAATTTGGTGTCTCTTTGTCCTTTGGTTACTCTGGCTAAGGGTTCATCTATCTTGTTGATTTTTTCAAAGAACCAGCTCCTGATTTAGTTGTTTCTTTATATAGTTTTTTTTTTGTTGTTGTTGTTGTTTCTACTTGGTTGATTTCAGACTTGAGTTTGATTACTTCCTGCTTTATATTCCTCTTGTGTGTATTTGCTTCCTTTTGTTCTAGAGCTTTCAGGTATACGATTAACCTGCTAGTGTATGCTCTCTCCAGCTTCTTTTTGGGACACTCAGAACTATGAATTTTTGTCTTAGCATTGCTTTCATTGTATCCCATAAGTTTGGGTATATTGTGCCTTTATTTTCATTAAATTCTAAAAAAAAATCTTTAATTTTTTTTTTATTTCTACCTTAACCACATTATCATTAAGTAGAACGTTGTTCACCTTCCATGTGGATGTGGGCTTTCTGTTGTTTTGTTGTTATTGAAGACCAGCCTTAGTCTGTGGTTATCTGAGAGAATACATGGGATTATTTCAATCTTCTTGTATCTGTTGAGGCCTGTTTTATGACCAATTACATGGTCAGTTTTTGAGAAGGTACCATGAGGTGCTGGGAAGAAGGTATATTCTTTTGTTTAGGATGTGTAGGATGATCTGTTAAATCAATTTGGTTCCTAATTTCTGTTAGTTTCACTGAGTCTCTGTTTAGTTTCTGTTTCCATCATCTGTCCAATTGTGAGAGTGGGGTGTTGAAGTCTTCCAGTATTATTGCATGAGGTCTAATGTGTGCTTTGAGGTTTAGTAAAGCTTCTTTTATGAATGTGGGTACCCTTACATTTGGACTTTGATGTTCAGAATTGAAAGTTCATCTTGATAGATTTTTTTTTCTTTTGACAAGTATGAAGTGTCCTTTCTTATCTTCTTTGATACTTTTGGTTGAAAGTCAATTTTATTCAACATTAGAATGGCTACTTCAGCTTGTTTCTTGGGACTATTCACTTGGATTTTTTTCCAGCCTTTTACTCTGAGATAGTGTCAGTCTTTGTCATTGAGGTATGTTTCCTGTATGAAGCAAAATGCTGGGTCCTGTTTACCTATTCAATCTTTGTCTTTTTATTGGGAAATTGAGTACATTGATATTAAGAGATTTTAATGGAAAGTGATTGTTGCTTCCTGTTATTTTTGTTGTTAGAAATGGAATTATGTTTGTGTGGCTATCTTCTTTTGGGGTTGTTCAAAGAAGATTGCTTTCCTGTTTTTTCTAGGGTGTAGTTTCCCTCCTTTTGTTGGAGTTTTCCATCTACTATCCTTTGTAGGGCTGGATTTGTGGTAAGATATTGTGTAAATTTGGTTTTCTCTTGGAATATCTTGGTAATTGAGAGTTTTGCTAGATATGGTAGCCTGTGCTGGCATTTTTGTTCTCTTGGGGCTGTATAACATCTGCCTAGGATCCTCTAGCTTTTGTAGTCCCTATTGAGAAGTCTGGTGTAATTCTGATAGGTCTGAATTTATGTTACATCACTTCTTTCCCTTACTGATTTTAATATTCTTTCTTTGTTTTGTGCATTTGGTGTTTCAATTATTATGTGACTGGAGGAATTTCTCTTCTGGTCCAATCCTTCTTGCATCTTCACAGTCATTGCTTTCTTTAGGTTAGGGAAGTTTTCTTCTCTAATTTTGTTGAAGATATTTACTGGCCCTTTAAGTTAGGAATCTTTACTCTCTTCTATACCTATTATCCTTAGGTTTGGTCTTCTCATTGCATCCTAGATCTCCTGGATGTTTTGGGTTAGAAACTTTTTGCATTTCTTTGACTGTTATGCCAATGTTTCCTGTGGTATCTTTAGCACCTCAGATTCCCTTTTCCATTTCTTGTATTCTTTTGGTGATACTTGCATTAATGACTCCTGATTTCTTTCCTAGGTTTTCCATCTCCAGGGTTGTATCCCTTTGTGATTTCTTTTTTGTTTCTAGTTCTGTTTTTAGATCTTGGATGGTTTTGTTCAATTCTTTCACTTGTTTGGTTGTATTTTCCTGTAATTATTTAAGGGACTTTTGGGTTTCCTCCTTAAGGCCTTCTACTTGTTTGCCTGTGTTCTCCTGTATTTCTTTAAAGGATTTATTTATGTCTTTCTTAAAGTCCTCTATCATCAGGAGGAATTGCCTCCAGAAATTGATTAATGGTTGATGTGGTGGGGCCCAGCAAACTGCAGGCTGTGTGTTACCTCTGAGCAGTTGATTATGAGCAGTATTTAAAAAGAGAAAGAAAGAAAAGGTTATAGGCATAGGCATAAGCATGGGCAAGAAGAAAGCAACATTCCTCTACTGCATTCATGCCTTGAATTCATCCTTTCATTTCTTTTTATAATGGACTATAGCTAAAGATGAAATAAATCCTTTTCTCCCAAAGTTGCCTTTGGTCACACTGTTTATCACAGCAGCAAAACCTAACTAAAACACTGTATCACCTGGAGCTCATCTCAGGGACCAGATCAACTCTCACAGTATAACAGTGTTTGTGTTTAAGAAGTTTTGATCTCTGACCCCAAGGTACAGCAGTATTGATTCAGTGTATCTCAGATATGCCAATTCAGATACGCCAAAAACAGACTACATCATACTTCCCTTAAGTAAGTAGGCAAACATTTTAGAATACATAAGGAAAGGAACAAACAGGCATCAGGCTTACCAAGATTTATGGTTATTCTTGTTAATCTTTTACTATGGCTAATATAGAAAATAAATCTCATCACAAGTATTCATGAATAAGAGAAAAACTACATATAAGATTATTTAACCTATTTCCTACAGAGGAAAGACTACCAGCCTCTTAAATGACAAATCTTCTGCGGACTCTTTTTCACAAGTATTATTTTACTGTCTCTTTTAAAATTGTCTTGGCTCTGCCTTTTTTCCTCTTTTTTGCCACTTCTAGTTTACCTGCCTATTAAACAAATATTGAAATCTCATAGGATCTGATCCTTGTTTTAGTCTATATGGTCTTTAAAGGGAATAATTCTGATATCAATGTTTAGAGATACACTGATAGCTTATTTATCTATGTGAATATGTTCTGAAGTCATGGATATTTTTAACAATTCCTTAAAAGCAGTCATTTGATGTTGCCATCTCTGATTCTCCTGTCTCTCTACAAGTACAACAGAGTTGTTTCACCTAAATATCCTATGAATGAAGATAAAGGTGGAAATATCAAATTTTCAAGTCACAATGTGTTTTAGCATTCCTAGTAGTCCTGACAATATTCATTACTTGGTAATTATTTGAAACTAGCTATCAAACTTTATCCTGCTTTGGATAACATTTATACTTCTATACTTTATCGGATAGGTTTACAAACATGCCCTACTGACTTCAACGTACCTCCCTAGTCTTAAAAGCTGAACAGAGTCAACCTGGTTAGTCCCTGGTTAGGAGATGCCTTACTGTTTCCACTAAGGAAGGGAGGTTTCTTCTCTTCTAAGTTAATCTTCCTAAATATATTTTCATAGAACCACCCAGAGATGTGCCTCTAAGATGATTTCAAGTTTCCTCAGTTAAAACTCAAGAACTATTACCACACTTTACTATGCATGCCCCATTATTCAGATCATCTTTCCAAAAACAAGTTAGCCAGATAGTTCTTAAAAACTGAAAATTTTTTTTACTGCTCATTAGACTAGATTCTGCTTGTCTTTTCATAGTCATCACTTGCCAGTCCTCATGTAAATCTTAAAAATATAATCACAGCAAAGTGCAGTGCTCCTATGTACAAATTAAATGTCCATTCTTTTCAAAAATGTCCTTTCTATCCATTGGCTCTCTAAGTTGAATATTCCCACCTTACATACATTTCCCAGGAGTATCTCTCATATGCTTTTGTGATTTATTCAGATGCTGAAAATACATAAGAAATAGTATTTCATTCGTCTTTAAGTGACGAATGCAAATCACATTGCTGACATCTGGTTCTTAGAAAATTGTAATGTAGAAACAAAGGCAACCATTATGCACAATTAGATCATACAATTTTCTGATTATATTCCTTTGAGGAAACGGAAAGTTTGTAAAGGAGAGGGATGAGTATGTGACTGGATTTGAATCTGGAGCACTGAGTACCTGACTAGATTTGAATCTTGTGCAGCCCTATTGATTTTCTGGATTTAACATTTCAGGAAATTCAATCACATTTGTATGTCACTGTTCTGCCTAGTTAGAATTAACTTCATCCTTTTCTCTCCAGCTTTGTCTCTAGAGTCAATCATTGGAATTTCAACTTCTTCTGTTAAAAGCCTACTGACAGTTCTCAGCAAACTAAAAAAAAAAAAAAAAAAGAATGGAAACAGCAATTGTTCTCAAGACACAAAGGTTTGAACATGCCTATGAGCTTACCCAGGAAACAAGTTCATTAATCCAAGCTTATAAAATGTTATAAAGAGTAAACCTGCCTTACCATGATGTTACATGCATTTAATTTTTCTGTACTGCAAAATAGCTTTGATCAACTGTTTTTCCCCCATAAGGTTCTACTTTAAGACCTCCATATGCTCAGCTTTAATAATCTGCTTCCAAAACCAGGAACCATTCCAAATATGAGTTATAGAAATATTGTTCTTCTTATTAAAAACAACATAAAAAGAAATATCTGAATCACAGGTATCAATCTGGGGAACACACAGTGACAGAGCCATGTGAAAGGCTGTGTGTGTAGCACTGCCTAAAGTCACTTGTACTGTGGCAGCATCATTCATTTCACTAGAAGTGAAAATTGCTGTGACAAATATGTCACTATGGAGGTCAAATGGTAATTTGCACATGCTAAACAGCTCAGCAGGAAATTACATGTGATCCTTCAAATCACTAGCATTCCCACCAGAAATCATTTGAGAAGACATGAAGGTCACTTGGATTGCAATAGGGATAAAACTCTTTCAAACATACATTCCACCATCCCCTTGAGAGGAAGAAATTGAAAGGTATGGCAAGAGGTTTGATCAAGGTGTTTGGAATGGAAGAAATATTATAATTTAGTGTGGTTAGAGGAAAGGGAACTAAGCAATCTTGTCATTGAAGACCAGTTGAAAAGGTCTACTCAGCTTGAGTCTTCTAACAGCATCATATTACGCTTTTGTTGTGAAATCACGTTGTATTTATGTTCTTGTGAGAAAATATATTGTTCTCTAAAAAATAGTATAAAAAATTATTTCTGAGATGATTTAAAATGTCACCTCAGAATGAATTTTCATGCTAGCCTAGCAAATTGTCTCACCTACGTCTTTTTACCACGGAGAGTAAGACTCAGATTGGAGTTAGTGGCCTGAGCTCTAGATATGTGAGTAGAAATGCCGAGCAAGGGTATGGCACATTGCACACTCCTCTCTTAGACACGCATGTTGAAGAATGCTGCATTCAGTTAACGATATCAGACAACAGAAATTGAACATCACCAAAATACATACCTGAAACACTTAAATGATTCCTTTCTTCCAATGATAAATCCTTATGAAACTCATATCCAATTGCTCTGAAGGCAAATAGCATTTAATCTCCTTTTAATACAGACTATATTTCTCATCATAGAAACTTCCTTCTACCATCTTACTTTCTTCTGGTCTAAGAAAGCCTTCCCCACAACTGGAAACGTACTCATCCTATGAGTTCTTTAAACAGAATGTATTTTGTACCAGTAACTATGTAGCATTTGGTAATGGTTATAGCCCAGAAACATAGTAAATCTTACTAAGAAATCTTTAATTTAACCAGAGTATACTAAATGAGAGTGGAGAACAAAATGAGAAGATGTTTCAGTTGTATTAAAGCATAATCAACTACTCTAAGTTGAAAGATAGGATGAATCTGGGGACAAGAATACCTCTAGGCTAACACAAAAAGATGGTTTTGGAAGCAGAGATAGGAAAATATCTCTTGCCACAAAAGCAGAGCATGCAATAGCCTATGTGTTTGCAATCTAGTTCATTCTAGAAAATAGTTTAAAGCTTCTAAAGCCTAGAACTCATGGAAAAACTGAGTAATTGATGGACTGGGTGGAAATCTTGGAAAGCTTAGAAGTCATCATCTATTATCTTAAGTGCAGTGAGAAGCTTCTGGAAAGTTCTGTAAGAGTTCGATATCAGCTTTGCATTTTGAGACATCTTGATTAGATCATAACAGAGAAGTGGCCAAGTCTAGGGAATAAGAGAACATTAGAGAACTGTGTCAGTGATTGGTTGAGGCATAACTAAGATCTGAATGGAAAGTTCAGCAGTGAGTAGCTACAATCAAGTTTTCTACACACATGGAGAGAAAGTAATATTATAGTAGTAAAACTCTCTATGAGGATAGAGATTGAACTAAGAGAAGAACTTGTAAAAAGTAATGTTTTTAAAAAGCTAAAAGTGGAAGAGTATTTAAATGACAAGAAAGAGAATATTTCCAAATATATGGTAGTATGTATCCAATATTCTTGAAAAACAAGGTAAAGCATAGAATAGCATTCATTAATATGTTTTTCTCATATAAATTAAGTTCCATCACCTAAATCAAAGAGCTAGGTGAAGTGCCCTGCACCAGAGCTAGGACACAGGTGCAGGCAGAGTCCTAGGGCTTTGTGAGTAGCCAGTCTAGTCAAATATAGTTTCAATGAGAGATCCTATCTCCAAAAATCTGGTGCAGAATTGCCTGAGGAAGTGAAAAAAAGAAATGGAAACCCTGAGTCAAGATTATGAGCACTCCAGATTACAGGGAGAGGCAACTCCAACAGAGAGAAGAACACATTTCTGTAATTTGAAAAGTAGCACAAATCATCATATTCATGATTGCTCTTTGAAGTTAGAGATATGATTTTCTGGGGCAGAGGAGGGAAAACCAGGGAATCAATGGAATATATGAAAGTATTCAAAATACTGCAAAAGAAAGTAGCCCAGGGCACCAAGTGACAATTCCTAGATGTATTGTTGGGTCTTGTCAGTCACAAGTTGGTTTCATGGTATGTGAATATCTAGTGGCATTTATTTTTAAGTTTATTTATTTCATAAAGTATGAAAATTCAAGGATCTAGTATTAATCCAATTAGCTTCATACATCATTGGTACTCTTTGCAAAAGCATACTAGGACAACAGAAGGCAAGATACTTAGGTATATTGACATGTTGAGTTTGGTAGTATGTACAGATGAAAGGGCTCCTGCTCAGATGGGTGAGAGAGAAATAGAGCAGAAATAATAAAAAAAATGTCTTAAACTCTATGCTGGAAGAAAGTTAAAAAGAAAATAGGAGGAATAAAACTTAGACATTACAGCGTACAATAGTTGAATGTAGTACTTTGGAAGAAGTTTGTAGTTATAACAAAACACAGCATGTAGCAATGAAGTAGGAAGGCAGAAGTGGCTTAGAGATAAAGGTCACACTGAACAAAAGTAAGGACTTAAAAGCCTGGGTCTGAGCACAGGAGGTCATCCACGTTGATATAAAAACCCTCTAGAATAATACTGACAATAGGGATTGAAGGATTTAGTAACCAGTTGCAAAAATATTCAAGAAGAAGAAAAAAATCCAAATGATATTTTTATTATTCCTCAATCAAACAAATAGAGATCTTTTTATTTGAAATTCTTCCTCTAATATAATTAGAAAAAGCTCAATCACTTTCACGCTGAGGAAATGTGAGAACTCAACAGCATGTGCTCATTCATGCCTCTGTTGATGTTGTTAATAACATTAAATGTTAGGTCAAAAAAATTGAGTGGTGCAAAACTTTAATCCCAATATTCGGTGTGGGGTCAGACACAGAAAGATCTCTGAGAGGTCTAGACCAGCATGCTGTGTGAAGTGTGTTCCAGGACATCTAAGGCTTCTTAGTGAGACCTTGTCTAAATCAAACACAGAAAAGTGGTATTAGAGCTTAGATTACAGCTCAATGGTTGAGTGCTTATTTAGTGTGCAAGAGGCTCCTGTTTTGATACCAAAAGCAGCATAGAAAAATTCGATAGTAAATTACTCCAGATCATGATTTCATTGAATCATTCTATCCAGTCACATATAACTACAAAAAAATAGAAATATTATAATTTGTTCTTTCTGAACACTTTATCTCTCCATGATGATGATAATGATGAAGAATCCTAAATCCAGGCCACATCATTCACAATTCAATCATTTGTATTCATTGACGATGACTTAGTATACATTATTTAGTCTTAATGGGCAAGTTGTCAAAGTATAATCATTATTATCAGCTGAACCTTATACCTACTCAAACCCACTCCCTTAGAGAGTGACTTATTGGTATAAAAATTAAATAATGTCATTATATTATAGTTTCCCATATTCAACAATTTGAGACATGTGGTTTAACTTTTTCCTCATGTGTTAAGGTTATAACATGCACAACAAATATGCAATTTTTTCTCAGTTCTTATACTCCCAAACATTGAAAAGAGCTCACTGAATTCTTTGTTAGGTACAAATCACTAGTTCTAGTCAACATATACTCAATAAATTTTCTACCAAAGAGCATACTAAACCTTCCTGAATGTATGTGGCAGATGTGCAGTTTGGTCTTCATGTGTATCCCAAACAACTGGAACAAGGACTATACCAAAAGCTGTTGCCTATATGTGGAATATGTTCTGCTATCTGGGCTGCCTTGCCTGGCCTCAGTGGAAGAAGTGCCTAGCCTCACAAAAACTTGAAGTACCAGGGTTGGGGGAAATCCAAGGAGGACCCACTCACTCAGAGGGGAAGTGGAAGGGAAGAGAAGAGGGTTGTGCAGTGGTGTCCTGGAGGGGGATAGTGAATGATATGTAAAGTGAATAAGTAAATTAAATTAAATTAAATTAAATTAAATTGGAAATTTCTAAAATATGATGTAAAAAGTCAAGTTCTTGTTTGGTTTGGTTTGGTTTGGTTTGGTTTGGTTTGGTTTGGTTTGGTTTGGTTTTTTGAGACAGAGTTTCTCTGTGTAGCCCTGGCTGTCCTGGAACTCAGAAATCTGCCTGTTCTGTCTCCCAAGTGCTAGCATTAAAGGCATGTACCACCACTGCCTGGCTCTTCTTTATTTTTTTAAAGTCAAGTTCTTTTTTTTTTTTTTTTTTTTTTTTCGTTTTTAAAATTTTTTTTTAGTTTTCAAAGTAGAGGGTTTCTGTATGGCTTTTTAATACATTCTTAGTCTTGGTTAAATACCCTCACCACTTCCCTCCCCTCCC
>JADRCD010218381.1:3776-18106 GCA_019843815.1 Montemys delectorum | reverse complement strand
TTTCCTTTCTTTTCTTTTCTTTTTTTTTTTTTTTTTTTTGGCACTTTAGAAACTCATTTTGAAACAGTCTACAAAAACATGTAACAAAATAAGAATTATATTGTTATAGAAGCCCAGCATAAGCATAAATCAGAGATTCAGGGTTGCACTTCCAATGCTGTGTAGGTGGTAAGGACAAGAGTCCTACTGAGCAATAATGAGATGTGTGTACGTATGAGCCGTCTGTGTATCCATTTCAACACATAGCCCCATGAGAAAATGACATAAAGCAACTTGCAATTAAACCTTATTTGATGCCAGATGAAAAGCAAATGTTTTTAAAACTCTAATTTTTAATATAATTATTTGCTCTGCATGTGCAGAATGGCAGCTCCTTAGACTATGCCAAGTCTGCCGTTAACATTTATTTCTAAATAACACAGAAAGAGGCTAGTCTGTTTCCCCTTATTTGTCTATTTGCTTTACAATGTTTGTTTTCAGAAGTAGATTATTTCCAATCCTTGGTAGAGATCATGGACACACAGGCCATCATGTAATCAATTGTCAGCATTATAGATCTGACTTAAGCAAACAAAAACAAAAACAAAAACACAAAAAAACAAAAACAAAACAAATGCAAATATGCTTTTGGCCTCATGTATTTAATTAACTCACAATTTTTCTAGCACTGAAGTGTATTCTTTTAGGATTTCAGAACCCTAAAACAGCTATGTCCAAGTACTTCAAAAGCCAAGAAACCATTTTAAAGACAATGTTCTCCAGGAGTTCTACCTATAAAATAATAGGTATATTATAGGCATACAATTTATTAACATATTATACACAGGGACAAGGGAGAATACAATTATCAGAAAGTACTTATCTAGAAACAATTTTAACATATTTTGTGGGTTTTATAATAATCACTTTAATGTTTGAAATTATATTATTATTACATTCTTTTCCTTGGCTCCCTTTCCTACCAACAGCCTTACCCAAGACAATTCTCTGCACACACATTCTCGCAAAGTGATGGCCTCTTTTTTTCTTTGATTGTTTCTGTAGATACTTCAGTACAACCAGTTTGTATATAACATCAAAGTTGACCACTCAGTATGTTTTGTAATCTCAAGTGCTTATGTATATATCTGTCAAAGAACTCTAGTAGTTGTAATCAAAAACACACTAGACAATCATTCTAAAGGACATGCTTTTGATTCTGCATGGTCAGGAAAACAACCATTTGCCTTGTTGAAGAATGTCTACAAAGAAAATATGAGTAAAATCTAGATTAGTGCACAAATCAGATCATAAATGATCTCGAGTGGCAAAATTAGATCATTTGCCTTTATTCAGTTTAAAAAAACAAAAAACAAAAAACAGGGCCAGCTAGATGTCATTTTTGCTTGTCTTTGTTTTGTGGATTTAGATGTATGTTAATATGAAGTCATTATATGGGAAGCCATATGACAATATTAAAGATAGCTCCTTTTGGAAAATTATAACAAAGAAGCAAGGGTGTTGAGAGAGTAGGAACAGAAGGAAAAAATTGATATCTTTACAGCAGGTAACAGCTGATGGGCGATGGAATCAGGTAGTGATTAGAGAGATGGAGACACAGGAGGAGAGGAATCAGGCTAGATGACATAAAGGTCAGCAGCATCATGAGGAGAATTAGACAGGGAGAACATGAGGTGGTGTAGAGATAAAGGAGATGCAAATATGTTGGGCAAGTATTACCAAGAAAGGCCAATTTCTGAATTGTCATAGATATGAAAATATCTGAAAGGCAGCTGGAAATTCTGGTGAAAAGATGGCAAAAGATCAGTCTTGCACATTATTTTGAGAAACTTTGAAGAGACTAAAATATCTAGATGGCAAGAAAAATTATTTATATATATGTATATATATATATATGTATATGTATATATATATATCTTAAAATCTAGAAATGTTCTCTAGAACTAAATCATGATTTCAAATGTAAATGAATATTTCGTTTTCAACTTTTAAAATGTATGTAATAAAAACAATTAATTGACATAGTAATATGGAAGCTCATGCAGAGAGTCAGTACCTGATGACTTTGAAAAATGTCGTTTTTTGTAGAACACATACAGTAAAAGACATGACAAACACAAAGAAGTTTCTGCAATATATCACTTGACATGAACCCATGTTATCAGAATGAGGTTTTACAGGTAACAACCTAAGAACCATACCTGGTGTATGTCCTGCTTCCAATACAGATACGAAAGGCCCATTAGGGTTTCTTATCAACCCCTGATTGGTGTAATTTAGAAAATTTGATAGCATGGACCTTAATTGCAAAAGCCTCCAGACAATACATTGTTATCAGTCATCTAACCTTTGAGTATAAACAGTCACATTAACTAGGTTTTCAGCCCTGTTCCTTCCAAAGGACCTGCATTCCTAAACCATTTTACTGAATTTATTAATTTCAAGTCTTTCTAATGCTTTTAACTATAATACTTTAAAAAATAAGTATCAGCATTTTATACCTTAAAGTAAAATAATGTTCAAAATAGAGCACATGCTACACATTGATGGTTTCATTATACAGCAAAGCTGAAATAAAACGAACAAAATCTCTATAATGATCTCATAGACAGACATTTAAATTGATTATGGTTATTTGATATATTTGTTGGATTTTTTATATGGCTTTCAACAAGTGTTCAGGATTTTTAGTGTCTACTTTCTAACCTGAAATGTCTTTAATATCATTGAAATAAATACTATACAGTTTTCCTTGGCCTCTGCTTGGTAGGACAAAAAGTGAAGAACTCAGATGTTCTCTGAGTAGTCACAGGATATTTCTAAGCATTTGACAGGTTTAGTGAGCTTCAAGTTAAATTATTTGAAGGTTAGAGCTGAAATGTATATGGGAAAGGTAAGGTTAAGATAAGGAGGGATAGGAGGAAGGTCTCTGACAGGGTAAAGTGAAGGTGGCAGCAAGTAATGTAAATTAATTAATAAATTAAAAACAAAAACAACAAATCCAGGAAGGAGTTTCATCTTCCTGAGCAGGACTTAAATGCATGTCAACATTATTGGTCCAAAACCTTGACAGGTCACAGGTCCTCAGGAAGAATCCACTTATTCTGCTAAGTGAACACAGTATTAAAATAACTTCATGACGTATCCTTACATCCATTCATTAATTAATCTTTCAACCCTCATCAGAGAAGCTTGTTTGTACAAATGGTAGTCAAGAAACTCTCACCTGGTCAAAGTGAAGAGAATAAGAGACTGTGAAATTCTCAGCCCTAAATGACATACATACCTGTACCATACCTGCTGCTCCAAAGACTTTCAGACACTTGAAGAAGAGAATTCAGAAAAAGCCATAGGTAATGACTACAGGGAAAATTGGTTTTCAGATACAGCAAGAAAGATGCACATAAGAACTCACAGCAGACATGACAACATGCACAGGACCTGTGTATGCTTAAGCCAGATCAAAACCCAGCTTGGGGGAAGATGGTAAGATGAAGGCATACCACTAGCTGAGGATCTTGTCACTACTGATAAGCCTGGAAGTCAATTGCACTCCAGTGGAATACCAAGGAGTATATGTGCAGTACAAATTGGACTTGATGAGTATTGAAGCACAAGGAGATGATGCAACCTTGGGTGAATGAAGAAAATGATGCAGATCTAGGAGAAGTTGTATGAGAGAGTACATATAATCAAAGCACATTATATGAAATTCTCAGAGAACTGATTTTTAAAAGCAAAACAAACTACTGAAGGATCTTAAAACAGCATCTGACAGCATTGACAGGAGAAGCACACCCACATCAACTTGGTAAAAAGTGAGTTTCCATAGTGGAAGTCATGTAATAATGCCAGGGAGGAAGGGCCTTGATGATGCTGGATTAGTAGCTGTGAATCAAATGGGCTGTATGCCATAGGCTTTTCAGCACTAAGGATCCAAGAACATCCTTAGTTGGGCCCTTCTGTTTGTTAACCTTCTTGAGTTCTATGAATGCTATCCTAGGTATTCTGTACCTTTGAACTAATATCTATTTATTAGTGAGTATATACCATGCATGTCCTTTTGGGTCTGAGTTACTTCACTCAGGATGATATTTTCTAGTACCATCAATTTCCCTGCAAAGTGCATGATGTCCTTGTTCTTAATAGCTGAGTAGTATTTTGTTGTGTAAATGAACCATATTTTCTGTATCCATTCTTCATTTGTGGGACATCTGGGTTATTTCTAGCTTCTGGCTATTACAAAAAAGGTCACTATAAACATAGTAGAGTACATGTCCCTGTGCTATGGTGGGGCATCTTTGGGGTATATACCCAAGAGTGATATAGCCAGGTCTTCAGGTAGATCTATTTCCAATTTCCTGAGGAACCTCTAGATTGATTTCCAAAGTAGTTGTCCCAATTTGCAAAGGCCAGGACATCCCACCAGTAATGGAGGAGTGTTCCTCTTTCTCCATAAACTAGCCAACATGTCAGGATGCTTCAATCCCACTTGAGGGGGATAAGAAAATAATCACAGGAGTCAGATTGAGGGATCTAGGTGGGATAGAGGACAGGGAGGGGAAAAGGAAAACATGATCAGCATGGTGAGGGAGACAGGATAGAAGCCAGCAGAATGAATGGAAATATGAAACCTTGAGGGGGTGAGAGGTGGAGGTATCCTCTAGAAAGTACCAGAAACCTGGGTAGTGAGAGACTCTCAGGACTCAAAGGGAGGGACCTTTGATGAAATGCCCAACAGTGGGGAGAGGGAAATCATAGAGTCCACCTCCAGTAGAAAGCCAGGACATCAAGTGGAGGGATGGTGTTGCCATCCCACAGTCAAAAACTGTGACCCAGAATTGTTCCTGTCTAAAAGAACTGCAAAGATAAAAATGAAGAAGAGACTGAGGGAAAGGCAGTCCAGTGACTGGCCCAAATTGAAATGCATCACAAGGGGAGGCTCCAAGGCCTCACACTATGACTAATGCTATAGTGTGCTTACAAACAGGAGCCTAGCATGACTGTCCTCTGAGAGACCCAATGAGCAGTTGAAAGAGTCAGATGCAGATACTTATACCCAACCAATGGACAGAAGCTCCGGACCCTGTGGTTGAATTAGGGAAAGGCTAGAAGAAGCTGAGGAGAAGGGCAACCTCACAGAAAGACCAGCAGTCTCAAATAACCAGGGCCCCAGAGATCTCTCAGTCACTGGACCACCAACCATGCAGCAGACAATAGCTGGTCTGGGGCCCTGACACATATATTGCAGAGGACTCCAAAGATAATACCTGGACACCATTAAAAAGATCTATCTTGTATGCTTTTAATTGTGACAACTTAAAAACAAGCATAGTTGGGGAAGTGAATGGTCTTTGACATTTACAGTTCATCTAATTTCAAGTATCTGGCATCATTATAGTTACAAGGCTGGGTACAGCTTTGTAGTTACTGATGCTGTGAATCTGTAGTTAGTGTGTTTATATAGAGAACATCTCTAGTCATAGGCTGTGATATGGGGTTAATTATTGCTGTGTAGTTTATTCCATGTGAGATATTGTGCTTTTCATGTAGTAATTTACAGCTGTTGACTCTGCATGTGAGGGATTTGTCAGTCTTACTGATTCAGTGCTGCAAAGTCACTACAAATTCTCTCCCTTTTTACATTATCATAACTATTCAACCTGGTGAACACCAGACATTGACTTCTACCATTTTAAGCTATACCTTTTGTGGTCTTTGCTTTCTACTACAGATTCACTAACACTAAGCACAAATTTTCAGAAATTTTTTCTCTTTCACATATAGGATTGAATACCCATAATTGTGAATATTTTAAAAGTTGATTGGAAAAGCTGAAGAAGGTTTTATCTTGAAGTCTTCATTTTCTCGGAAGCTTGAAGCACTTTGTACCTCAAAAATTATGAAATGTAGTCATTCAACTTAATTAATGGCCTCTGCTGGCTAGCTTCCCATGTTTCTGTACTATCCTGCTCTTCTTGGTCCCTGCCCCCTATACTAACTGCGGTAAAGCAACCACAGATGTTATCCACCCTCAGGCACCACACCCTTCTACCAGTCTACAGTTAGAGCTATGATCAGCAAACTAAAATTACAATGAGGGCTTTCTTTCTTTCTCCCTCTTTCTTTTTAAGATTTTTGAGCCAAATTAAGCTAGATATGTCTCCATGTGAATAAAAAATAAACTCTCCCTTTGTCTGGTTGGTGTGCAGTTACTTGTGTTCATAATCTTGTATCTTTATTGTGATAAAATTATAAATAAGTATGTCTTTTGATGTGTCACATATCATAATGTTATATTAAACTGTTGGGATTATACATAACAGTCACAAATGTCATAATTTTTGTTTGTTTGTGTTTTTAATCCAGAGAAATTTCTCATCAGTTCTCACTTACTAGTAGATTCCTTATAAGGACTCTAAGCATTCGTATTTGTCATGTCAATGTGATTTCTTCTTGACATATTGTACAATGAGCTTAATTGGACTTTGAATAAAGTAAATGTCATGATTAAATTGTTTTACAAAACAGAACTTGCAAATGAATTTGTAATTGGAGACCATCCAAAATAAAATATGAGATAACTTAAGTTGAAAATCAATGGAAGATGTTTTAGTAAACCTTTCTGTCATCTATTCATTAAGCAACATAGAGTGATTTATAACTTAGATATGTTACTGAATCAAAGAGCTATGTAGCATAATTATCTCTTATAAAAGTTGAATAATGAATAAATGTTCTTTAAATTAACATATTTTTCTATTTATATAAATAAATAAAAATAACACAATGAAAATCTTGAATGACTGGTCAAAATGAATATATCTCAAAAGAACAATGGCTCTACAATGACACATAACCATATCCACATGTAGATTAAAACAGATTTAAAGCATTGCTACTTATTTATGACACAGCATGTGATATTTGACACATATAAAACTATATCCTCTAGAATTTATCACTTATTTTTGCTGAAAACATTCAAAATCATTTATTCATATCTTTTTTAAGAAAATATAAAATGTATTATCATGGTATGTACTCACCCTTCATCTTACCAATTTTGACATATTGGAAAATTAACCAGGTATTAAAGAAGGAAGGTGAATGAATCCTTAGATGCTAGAGTCAATAACTATTTTTTTTTTTTTGTAGATAATCAAAAATAAAGGGAGAAAGAAATGGGAGAAAACAAGAGAAAAGAAAAATTAAGAATGAAGGCAAAAAGGAGAGAAAAAGGAAAGAAAGAAGATGAAGGGAAGTTAAAAAGAAAAGAAGGAAAAAAGAGGGAGGGAGGGAAAGAAGACTTTCGGGATTGAAAGACTCAGGAATGTTAAATTCAAAACTCCTTTAGTTTGTATCCAATCTAGCTACCGTTTCATGTAGTATGCTTGTGAATACAAGACCCTACTTGAGTCTTTGCTTACAATGAATAAAAATTTTTGCATAGACTGATTAATATGAATAATTAGCTTAATGAATTGTTCACCCCAAGTCAAATGTCATCTTGAAAGTTTTACTAGAGAGTAAAAGAGATAAGCTAAGAGCCCATCTGAAAAATCTAGTTCCATTCTTGTACAAGTAAGTTTTACAATTCAGACACAAATAGTTTTGGAAAATTAAGATTTTTATGAACTGCCCTTTACAGCTATCTTGGAAAATCTGTATGAAATGTGTCAATGTAACAATCCATTTGGAAGCATAAATTTCTTGTAATGGTCTATCAAACTGTGACAGTAAAGGTGCAATGCTAAGGTCAAGAGACTGTAAACAGCTAGAACACAAAGACAGGACTATAGCAGGTATGCCTCTAAGACTGAGCTTGTAACAAACAAGGATCATAGGGCCTTGCTGCCTTAAAGCCTATCTCATATTGGTGAATCGACCCATCCCTCTGTTCCCCTTACTCATAGATCACAGTGCTGGTGGCTGTTGTCTCTACAGCCACTGATGGGATTAAACACATGGATACTGAAAAGAACTTGCAACCAGCTTTATTTCTTCTTCCTCTCTAGTGTTTCTGTATAGAAGTAGAAGTATTTTAGATGCATGTAGACCTACATAAACACCACAAATAACTTTTTAAAATGTGTATGGGTGACTTTTGCCTGTATGTACAGCTACATAGTACCTGCTGAGGACATAGGATCCTCTGATACTGAAGTAAGAGATGGTAGTTATCTCTGTATAGATATGGGTAACTGAAACCAGGACCTCTGAAAGAGCAGCAAGTGCTCTCAATTGTAAGCCATCTTCCCAGACCAGGAATTACTTGTTTTATTAGTCCATACTATTTACTGAAGCCTGGTAGTATTTTATAAAAAAGAGAATTATCCCTAAATCTCAGCTTACATCATTGCAAATTAATATTGTTGTAAAACATGCATCAATTAAACTGAAAAACTCTTTTTTTTATTTTTGTTTGTTTTTGTTTTTGTTTTACACATTTACTATCTTCTTAGTAGGTATTTATAAGATGGTAAAATGGCACAATGTGGTGAAAAACAGAGACTCAGACTAAACAGAATTCTTCAAATAATTAATAGTTTATCTCATATTACAACATTTTCTTTGGATTTCTATAATTTCATTATAGGAATTTATATAGAAGATCCTGGTAAAAGAGTTACAACTGTAGAAATAATACAATTTTTATTTTAAAATATGTTTTATTTTATTTTATAGGCTAGTTTATTAAGCAATGGGTTTCTATTCATTAGAGTGTTATGTACTTATAGAACTTTCATTCTGATGGACTCTCAGCACCTTGCCCTCCTGCTCTCTGTCCCACTTTTTTTCACTGTGCACTGCCATCCCCAGTATCTCACCTTCTACTTTGCTATGCTATCTTCCTCATATCACTGCTTAAATCCTCTACTTTCCAGCACCACCACTAATTCCTAGTTTCATGGTCTTTATCCACTTTTACACCCACCTAGATCCACATATTTAACAGGAGGTGATTAGAATCTGAACATGAGAGAGAACATTTGGTATTTGTTTATCCTGAGCCTGGGTCACCTCACTGATTATAGCATTTAAAAGTTGCATCCATTTTCCTTTATTTCATAATGTCATTTTCTTTATGGTTCATGGTAACAAACAAAATGTTGGAGATAAACTTCAGAATGTAGGCAAAGCCAGAAATTTATCAATAGAACATGAGTAACATAATAAATAGTGCCCACAATGACACTTTATAAGATTATATTATAAAAGTATAAAATTTCAAAGATTACTAAATTAATCACTTTTACCTTATAGAATTTCTTGATAATTTATGCATCAAGTTAATACATTAATAATTGCTGTAATAATATCAAAAATTTATAAGGTTATTGAACTGAAATTTTAATGTCTCATAGAATACTAATAGATTACATAAACAGAAGAAGGTAATAAATATTTTGGACTCATGGATCATTTAAAGCTTGATTATACAGCAGATATAACAGTAAATTTTTAGTTGATATTCTTGCACACATTGATTTCACATTTGCAAAGTAAGTTACTACAATCACATGATGTCACTGTTGGTAGAGAGAACAGCACCTCTTTCCTGAAAGCAGCAAAATCAGTTAAAGTCATCTCACACTCAGTGTTCCATGTTTCATACAGTTACAAACATTTAAAGCTCCTCCCTTTTTTTAACCTCCAACAGTATCGTTAGTATTACTAGCATCAGCTAACAATTATTTGTTGACAAAATCATTTTAACCTTCTAGTTACTTTTTTTAAAAAGCCCGAAACTTAAGCTCAGGGATCACTCAGCTAGTAAAGTACTCTTGACTTGCAAGGCATGTAGACCTAAGTTTGATATTCAAAGTCATAAAAAGCTTGATGTGATGTCATTTACAATTGAGGAGGCTGTGATAACAAGATCCCCAGGACTCAATGACCATCTAGCCTAGTCTATTTCAAGAGCTACAAACCAAAGACTTTGGATGTCTTCAGAGGAATAATGCCAGCCTCCACATGTTAATTAAATAAATTCACACACACACACACACACACACACACACACACACACATATATACACACACACGTGCAAACATGCACACAGAAACGCGCACTACTTAGACTTTAACATAATTGTGCTGTAATTATGGAAAAGGAACAAAAATGAGATGTTAGGAGAGATAAATGTGAATATTCCTGAACTTTTAGTTGTTTATGTTTTGTTCATTTCTTTCTCAGGGTCTGCCATGCCCACTCCAGTGGAGTCCTCGTGACAAGCCCAAAAGCTTGGCCACAGACCTGAGGCATACAGCTTCAGAGAGGCTAGCCTCTTGGTATTCTTTGGCATCGCCAAACTTGGATGTGTTTCCATATTTGTCCTTGCACTAGTAGATGGAAAGTCTCGTGTGCTAGGTGCCCCCAAGATATGATTTACTAATAGCTAGACAAAATTGGACGTTGCTCTCTGACCTCCACCAATGTTCCAACATCTTAGCTGAACCCTGGTTTGGAATTTCGTAGGGAATGTTACACATTCAGACTACTTGCTTCTGGCATTGTTAGGGAGATAGTGAGGGAGGTTGAGCATTGAAGCTTACTTAATAGAAGTTGATAATCCCAGGACAAGGTCAACTAAGAATCCTCATTTCAGTCATGTAGGGCAGACCATACTAGAATTATAGCTAAGCCACTCCCAGGGATTAGCAAGAATGGGAACCCTGGGGCATATCTCTGCTAGCCCAGATTAGCATAGTTGGGCGTTTACTAAGGATGGGTTGGACCTTGAGCCTGGTGTGTGTGGAAGAGAATATGTAGTGCGAGCATTCAAGCATTTGAGTCTCTACCCTGCTACCGTCCTCGGTCTGCAGCCCCCTGGACTCTGGCCTGGCCTGTGCTGGCCCAAGCACTCAGAGCTGCCGGAGGGGGTGGTGGGTGGGGTATTGTGCCCATCCAGAGGAGGTGACTGCTGCTTTAAACACAGTGTGTTTCAGATGGACTTAGATGTACCTTGACCGCTGAGCTACCTGACTTTTCTTTTTCTTTTTGTAATGACCATAAAAGTTAGATGCTTAATTTTGAGAATATACATTCAGATCCTGCACTTCCTTGTGTCGTGTCTGCCATTTTTTCAATTGCTGATGTCTTACTGACCTGTACCGGAACCCAGTTTCTCCTGAAGGTTGAGGGGCCAAGGCTGGCCGGCCCACGGCTAGGGTCTAATTATTCAACCCAATGTGGCTTCACATTTTGAATCCTCCTGCTTCTACTTCCTGCATGCTAGGTTTGTACATATATCACATGCTTGGTTTAGGAAATATTTTATATCAAATATCTAATACGTGCTAGAAAGAATAGAAGGAAGGAGAAATGGGGGGAAGGAGGGAAGAAGAAAGGAGATAGGCATATAAGTCAGCATCTATGACTATAAGCTCAAGGCAAGTGATAAACTACCGAAGTTGTTCCCACTGAAAAGGCTCTAATAGCTCCCATTTCAACTGCTTCATGGCCTCGAAATACATCAAGACTATTCTAAGCTACCATATGGCCACATGCACTGTATATATCTTTATTAGGCACTTTCTTATGAACTTTAACAAGTGCTGAAATAATCTAAAGATAAATTATCTAGATATTCCAAAATCTAAGTAAGACGGGCAAACTTAGTTAACAAAATAATCACACACTGTGCCTGTGCATCTTTCTCACATTGTAAACAATAAAATCTGCATGCTTGTTTTGGCCATTACCAAAGGCTGGAAGACAGTCACAAAGGTATTGCAATCAGAAAGACAATCCACTGTTTTCAGTGGCCCTTCTTTTAGTGTTAAGTTCAACAAAAGAATTTTTAATGCTTATGTTGTATCCACTCTTGTTAAAAAACAATAGCTATAAGCTGGTTTAGGTAACAAAAGAACATCCACTTAAACGTATGTCCAACTAAAATAATGAAAAATATTTTAAAATATATTAATATAAAAGATTTGATACTGCAAAGAACAAATAACAGATGTCTGTTTCCTCACCGTGTGAGCACAAGTGCCATTAACACTGAAGGGAACTGTGCCGCCAGCCTTGAGAGTTCAATAGGCTTGCCTGCTCAATAAAGGCTTTTCTTTCAATGTCATTTATATCCAGGGATTACAAATATACCTTGGTACAAGGACTCGTTTGTTTTTCAATCTGGTGTGATATGAAGTTGTTCCAACCCAGACTATCTTTGAATATTTGCTACATACTTTTTTAACAAGGTGCTAGTGATTTTTCAGAAGGAACACAGGGAGACATTGATGTCTTAAGAATGAAGACTTAAGGGCATAATAATTCAATGCTTTAAATTTATATAGACCAGAGCAAATAAATCCGTATCAAAATACAAAATAGTGTCACACAGAATTTTAACCAATGAACGAATCTCATTTAAGAAATTTTGATTTCTCAGATGTGTTTTAGTATAATACTTCTGTCTCATTATAAGAAAAGGATATTTATTTTCAGAAATTCAACTTTAGAAAAAAAATCCTCTTTTGATTCCACAGAATAAACATGATTTATCTCTAAAATTTCTTTTTCTAAAAGAATTTTGAACTATATGCCCAAGGGAATTTTGGTCCTTGAATTAATATATTTGTCTAAAAATCTGTATACATACTTTAAACCTGAAAGGAATCACTAAGTTATGAAATGTGTGAATATGAGTCTAACTAAGAATCCTGTTTATATGTGCTCTTTACTTAAAGACTTTTGGTGAGACAAATATCTTGAATAGACATAGTATTGTTCTTCTTCTCCTTCTTCTCCTTCTTCTCCTTCTTTCCCTTCTCCTTCTTCTCCTTCTTCTCCTTCTTCTCCTTCTCCTCCTCCTCCTCCCCCCTCCTCCTTGTCCTCCTCCTCTTTATTCTTCTTCTTCATCCACCTCCTCCTCCTCCCTCCTCCTCCTCCTCTCCTCTTCTCCTTCTCCTCCTCCTCCTTTTCTTCTTCTTTCTCTTCTTCTTCAAAGTTACAGGCTTTCTTTCCTTCAGACTTTCATGGAAAAGTTACAAGTATGCTCAGAAAAAGGAACAAATTGTGACATAGAACACCCCAAAACGTTTTCTTCCTCTGATCAGATCCATTTACTGTGGGTTGCTTTCTGGATGATGAAACTGAGCCTAGACATTGCTTTTCTCATACACATAAGCTTGTTCTTGAAAACAGTGTTCTAAAACAGTAACAGAAATCTTGACTTTTCCTAAAGTCCAGAATGTCACTGTTTAAAGTATTTTAACCAGAAGAACAAGTGGGAGGGCACATTTTTGTAACCTCTGTAATTTCTCTGTCTTTTCCACATAAGTAACAAGATATGAGAACTCTGGGAAAGCTGTAAACAATACTGAATGCGACAGCAGGTTCTTGGTAGATTGGCACCATAAAGAAGTTGCATCTGGTTCAGAGATAGACATTGTGAGCCGAATTATTCATCAAGGAAGAAATGTAGAGCCTGGGGATGTATCAATGGTGGTAAAGTGATTGTCTAGCATCCATAATGCATGGGCTTTGGTTCAGGCATGGTAGAGCATGCCTAAAATCACAACTTATGAAAGCAGGCAGGTCAGAAGTTCAAGGTCATTCTCAATTGCATAGTGAGTTTGATGCCATCCTAGGATACAAATGCCTCTTTTTTAGAAGAGGAGGAGGAGGAGGGGAAAGAGGAGAAATTCAAGTCTTGTCAAAATATTTTATGTGAGGACAAGGGTCTAAGCTATTAGACAGTAGTTTTTGTGTTTGCCAAATTACTTCTTCTTCTGGGATCTGGGGATACTGAAAGGATTTTTTTTGTTTTATATTCATCTATCTATCTATCTATCTATCTATCTATCTATCTCTATCTATCTATCAATCTATCTATCTATCTATCTATCTATCTATCTATCTACCTATCTATTCATTTATTTGAGTGCATGTGTGTGTGATGGGTGCATGCACCACAGTGCAGCAGCAGAGATCAGAAAAAGAAACTTACAGGTATAGATTCTTACCTTCCATTGCTTGGCAATATGAGCCTTTACACATGAGCCATCTATCTAGCTCATCTGTAAATAGCTCATCAATCTTCTCAGTAAAATTTGGTACTAAAATGCAGGAGATAAAATCACAGATTCCTCCACACCTCCAAGGTTAGATTCTCACCTTCACCAGTGACCCCCAAGAGCATAACATAATCTTCTTTAGCAGACATGGTCCTAATGCTGTGATGTTGGAATGATTCTGTATAGACAAATCATTTAGCACATAGACTGACACATAGTAGGCACAATGTATATGATTAATATCAACATTATGACCATCATCATCATCATCATCATCATCATCATCATCATCATCATCATCA
>JADRCD010218380.1:31816-52712 GCA_019843815.1 Montemys delectorum | reverse complement strand
TTCTTCTTCTTCTTCTTCTTCTTCTTCTTCTTCTTCTTCTTCTTCTTCTTCTTCTTCTTCTTCTTCTTTTCTGTTAATGTTTTCTGTCTGTGGCCTACAGGGCTATGGAAATCATCCCCTCTCCCATTCTCCCTCCATCCCTGAAATACATCCCTCACCTTGACTCCCATGGCACCTGCTCTGCCCCATATCCCACAATGCCCCGAGCCTCTGACATAAGGCCAGGTAAGATGGCCATGATCGTGGCAGACCCTTGGCAGTGGGTAAGAAAATAAAGCTGAGAGCAAGCAGGGCTGAGGAATTTGTGGTCAGCATAGTTATGAGCAGTGGCTAAGGAGGTCTGGAGACAAGACAAGAGCCCTGGAAAGTGATCCAACGGTCAGGGCATAGAGGTCTACAGAAGGCCTTGGTTGAATCTATAATTAAAGGGACCAAAGGAGCACTCCAGGAAGGAATGTGCAAGGCCAGGTTTTGGTTGGAGGCTTGGTCCTGTCGCTGTAGATCCACCCTGCACCAATGTGTCTGTCTCCACTGCAGAAATGTCCAGTGGTATTCCTATTATATGGACCATGGTATTCAGTATATGGACCACAGCAAAGCTCGGGAGATAAAACCCCCAAAGATAAACTACTTTAGCCAGGGGAGGCAGCCAGAGGAGTGGGAAAGACCAGTGTCACTGCTGGGCCTATTGGACTCACAACTGATTTCAGACTCCATGAGTCACCAGGCCATTGGTGGGTGGAACCACACTGGGAATATTTAACTGGAGAATTTGGTTGTCTGTACTCAGCAAACACACACACACACACACACACACACACACACATACACGAGGCAAACAATGTACGCGTGCCATCCACATGTTACACACAAAGAGCTTGGGGACCCAGATCAGAGCTTAGGGACATGGCACAGATCCACAGGGACACAGGTAGCAGAGCCATAGAGGCAGACAGAACCACTGGACAGTCCTCCAATGCTATGGAGACAGCCATGTCAGCACAGGGCAGATCCACAGTACCATGTGTCTTTTGAGCACAAACAAGCATGGCATCACCTGTTAGGCACTGTCTTAGTCAGGGTTTCTATTCCTGCACAACCATCATGACCAAGAAGCAAGTTGGGGAGGAAAGGGTTTATTGAGCTTACTTCTACATGGCTGTTGATCACCAGAGGAAGTCAGGACTGGAACTCAAGCAGGTCAGGAAGCAGGAGCTGATGCAAAGGCCATGGAGAGATGTTTCTTGCTGGCTTGCTTCCCCTGGCTTGCTCCACCTGCTCTCTTACAGACCCCAGGCCTTCCAGCCCAGGGATGGAGCCACCCACAAGGGGCCCTACCCCGTTGATCACTAATTGAGAAAATGCCCCACAGCTGGGTCTCATGGAGGCACTTCCCCAACTGAAGCTCCCTTCTCTGTGATAACTCCAGCCTGTGTCAAGTTGGCACACAAAACCAGCCAGTGCAGGCACCATCTGCTCTGCACTGAGCCGCTACCCAGCCATTATACCAAAGAAGATCAGCAGGCATCCCCTAAACAAGAGGAAAGCATCACGAATGTTAACCATCAGCACAGATTCAAACAATCTTGAGAGGTGGCCTAGTGGTTAAAAGTACTATCTGCTTTTCCAGAGGACCTGGATTGAATTCCCAGCACAACTGTCCGTAACTTCAGTCCAGGGAATCAAATGCCCTCTTCTGGCCTGGGTAGGCACCAGGCCCACATGAGGTGCTCAGACATGCATGCAGCTGAAACACCCGTTCACATAAAATAACAATTAAAAAGAGATGAAATATCTGAGACTTCACCACACACCTACAGTGGTGGTTATCATTCTAGCCAGTGGCGACAGTGCGTCTAGCACAGTGCACAATGTTGGGCCTCCTATGATGCCGATGAGAAAAGTCAATGACATAGCTGCTTTCACAAGTAGGTAGACAATTTCTCCTTTTAAAAATGATTTATTTGTAGTGCCGGGCAACCTACCCAGCCTTGTGCACACTAGGCAGGCACTTGAACTCAGCTGTATCCCTACCCCTGTAACTTCCTATACAACTTGACCCCTGCTAGACAGTGGCAAGATTGTTGCATACGAAGTTCAACACAAAGTATGTCAGGACCCTGTTACAAGCTCCCGTGCAGCAAGGCAGGCTGTGAGCAAGTTGTCCAGTCTCTCTGTCCCCTGGTTTCCTTCTATGAAATGGGGCTGCTCACAGCACTAACAGCACAAAGTTGCTTGAGGGAAAAATCCACAGAAGTCAGCAAGATCCATGACAACCGCGCAGGGGAGTGAGTTGACTGTTACTGTGGGACAGTACCCCGGCTTTTGGATGCTGAGTGCTGCTGCTTCTTTGGTGCTGGGTGGTAGCTCAGGAATAGGACAGCTTCTGTCTGTGTGTTATTGTATAAAAGAAGATGAGTTTTGGTCCCAGACAAAAGTCAAATGTCCCAGCTATCCTGCCATCTGAAAGCTTCCCAGCCTTACCAGTTGCCTCTAGTCCTCTCAGAACCGAGGCTGAATAGATCTAGAGGAGGAACTGCATCTACAGGAATCATTCAAGGTATAGCTAACAAGTGAAGGGCCTCTGGTTCTTTTTTATTCATACTATTTGTTTATTTGTTTCGTGTGCATGAATGTTACAGTCACCTGCATGTAAGTGTATTGTGCGCGTGCACAAGCGTATGTGTTGGATCCCTTGGAACTGGGGTTTTCTTTTTCTTTCTTTTTTTTTTCCTTAAGATTTATTTATTTCATGTATATGAGTACATACTATAGCTGTACAGATAGTTGTGAGCCTTCATCTGGTCGTTGGGAATTGACTTTTAGGACCTCTGCTCACTCTGGGCAACCCTGCTTGCTCGGTCGGCCTTGCTCATTCCTGTTGGCCCTGCTCGCTCTGTCCCTGCTTGCTCTGGCCCAAAGATTTATTTATTATTATAAATAAGTACACTGTAGCTGTCTTCAGACACACCAGAAGAGGGCCTCAGATCTCATTACGAGTGGTTGTGAGCCACCATGTGGATGCTGGAATTTGAACTAAGGACTTTTAGAAGAGCAGTCAGTGCTCTTACCAGGTGAGCCATCTCACCAGCCCAGGAACTGGGTTTCTCAGTGGTTGTGAGCCATTGTGTGAGTGCTGGGAATTGAACCTAGGTCCTTTGCATGAACAAGTGCTTTTAACTGCTGAGCCATTTTTGCAGCCGCAGGAGACTGATCCTTAAATATTCTAGAAGCTATCAAAGTTGGTTTTAGAGTAAAGTCGATGGATGAACTCACTCCCAAATTTAGAAAGAGTATTTTTCCTGTAAGACCAGAGGAAAAGGTCTCTTTTGCTGACCTCTCCAGCAGTCCTCTCTACCTCCCCTATCACTCCTCTGCCAGATGCTCACCGACTGCAAGGCCCGTGCTCCAGTCCCTGCTGGCACTTGCCTCTCCTCGCCTATGCTGACTGATATGGTAGTATCTGCCCAGTACTACCTCAGCCCGTTCTTTCATTCCTTTCTTCACCACTGCCCTCTATACAATTGAAATTCAGGGTTCAACATTATCACCCAAATAACATTTGCAGCGGCAACTTTATTGGGACATTACTTATATGTCAAAACCAAAGTAAGAGTTTTCAAATTGTCTTTAAATGTTGCCCCAGAATTTTCTGTTTGTTTGTTTGTTTTTTTTGTTTGTTTGTTTTATTTTGGTTTGCTTTTGTTTTTTGATTGTGTCCTGTGGCTTCTAGAGGGGCTGTCCTGATTCTCCGCTGTGACATCCCTGGTCTCAGGACAGCCTGTGCTGGCTGGTCACTTTAATTGGTTCTCTTTTATTCTCCCTGTCTTTGTGACGCAGTGAGTAATGACAGACCTTAAAATCAAAGGAATCTCTGAGCCGATGAAATAGAGCTTCCATCGTTCCTGTAATCATTTATTCTGAAGAGTCTCAAGCCCACATTTCTGCAGGAGTGCTGACAAAATGTGCCCGAGTTTACTTCTTCCTGGGCTCCTCGAATCAGTCAACCCACCAGAGTGCAGGCCTGGGATGCAGTGGGGAGGGAGGGTTGTCACAATTTTTAATTGTTACTGTTCTCTTTAGAATCTTCCCCTTCTTGTTTCTGGTTGCTGGGGGAGTTCTTTTCTTTTGAGAAGGTTAACAATAATTGTACTGCCGTGTTCTTGAGGGCCGCTATCCAGGCAAATGCAGAGTAAGTTCAGGGCTTGCTGACTGCCACTGGCAGTTTGCATTTAAGCAAGCATGACTTTGATTTAAGGATCTGACTCAATGGGTAATCTATCCACGGCAGGAGGTGATGTATACACACTGTTTCCACCAGACACACCAAGCTCCTCTGCGATGTGTTTATTTCTGAGTAGTTATGTACTTAATAAATAATGCGTTTCAGTGGGTATTATTTTCATTTTGGTGTTTAATACCTCCACAGTCTGTCTCGGATTCAGAGTTGAATGGCACCTCATAAATTACAAGCCAATATTAGCCGCTCCCTCCTTGCATCTTAATTATTGGGTTGAAAAGAAAGAGCAGGCTTTTATAAGCATTCATATTTTCTGTTTACAAGGCTTTTACTGACGTCTAATAAATTTAATTACCTCTAATAAGAAGAGGAAATGAAGTTCTATTTAGCAAATTCATAGCTTTGAAACGCATCTTGTAGCTTTACGAGGACCACAAGCTCCAGGAAGGTGAGAGCTATTTAGGGACTGCTGCTGGGTTCAGCTAACTGCAAAACTGGTCAATTATTTTTGTTTCCTTTTTATTGCTCAACCTCCAGGGTAAACTGGGGGCTACAAGAAAGCTGCCTCTCAGGAACTCTAAGCTTTGCATCTGTACCCCCACAGGGCTGGAGCACACGGTCCCGAATTAAAGGGGCCATTTTCAAACATAATTTTGACTGTGTCATGACTTATTTCCTTTCGAGAGCCGGTCTTTCCGCCTGCCTCATGTTCTTCCTGTTATGAGTTAACTGGTTCTTCAGCAGTAGTCAGATCAGTGTGGAGAAGGCATCCTGGAACAGGTGACAGGGTCATGGACTCACAGTGTGGCCAGGATGCGGAAGACACCACCCCGTGCTACAGCTGCTTCTCAGAGGGTGCCACCACAGAGCTGGACCATTCGGTTCACTAGGAACCCTGTAAATGCTGAAAAGTTTGCTTTATAGGCATCAGATAGTTCATTTGGATTTATTTGGGGGTTTAATACCTTCCCAAACAGCACTCTACAGGCTTCTAGATTTCTTTTCTATTGTAGTGTCTCCTACACAGGGAAACACATAGGGAAACATACTACCCGGGAAGGGATCTTTCTTCAAACCCGAAAAAAAGCCAGGCATTGTGCTGCACACCTATAATCCCAGTACGGAAAAGGCCAAAGCAAGATGATCATAAATCGTATCCAGCCTGGGCTACATAGAGAGTTCCAGGGCAGCCCGGGCTACAGGGTGATGATGGTTTGTGGTGTGGTTGTCTCTCTGAGTGGTTATGTACTCTGGGTGTTAATGAGGGGCTGTGGGTAGGTGGTCATCTTTGCAGCGGACTCCATGCTGGGGAGCCCCTCTCTGAGCCAGCCAGTGGCTATGACTCAGTGTTGCTTGGGGTGGACCTCACCTCAACTTGGACATCACCTCAGTCTCATCCCTGCAGTCATGTCTCCATGTCCTCATAGCTGCCTCAGGATCTTGCCTCTCTCTGACTGGCCACTGTCTCATCTGTGCTCCGCATGGCTTCCACTAGGTCATCGACAGCCTGCTGCTTACGGGTCTGGTCCTTTTAGCCCCTTATGCATAGCAGTAACAAAAATGAGTTTCTCATCCAACGGTCCTCTACACCCTTTTCCTTTTATGGTTATCTACTTTTATTTGATGGAAGGGTGTAGGAGGCACAGGCCACAGCTAGACATCCGAGGACATTGGAAGTCTGTTCTTTCCTTCCGTGCTGTGAGTCCCAGGTCTTGAACTTGGGTCCTCAGGCTTAGCAGCAAGCACCTTTGCCTGCTGAGCCCTCACTCAGGTCCCTCTTCTTTCTTCATTCTTCTTCTTCTTCTTTTTTTTTTTAAGTATACAAATTCAGTAGAATTAAATATGTCTACAAAAACTATGCAATCTTTACCACCGTATATCTCCAGAACTTTCTACATCTTTAAACAGAAACTTTGTATCCATAAGACAGTGACTTCCTCCTGCCTGTCATCTGACATCTGACAACAATGGCTCTGCTTTTTGTGTCTAAGAGTTTGAGGTGAGTTGCTCAGTGCTTGTCCCTTTGTGTTTGACATAGCATCCCTTCTTCTGGATTTGCCCACATTGCATGTATCAGACTTGATTCCTTTTCAAGGCCGAAAAAATATTCCATATGTGTAGGCATTATACTTTTCTGGTTCTGTTATTTGCTGATGAATACTTCTTACGATGGTAACTTCTTCCTTCTGGCTGCTGTCACGAACGGCGCCCTAAGCACAGGTATGCAAACCCTGGAGTCCCTGCTTTCAATTCTTTTGTGTATCCCCAGACTTATAATTGCTAGGCCACAGGGTAATTCTATGCTTGCTAAGGCTCCAGCAGAAGGCTGTTCCACTGCAGCACACAGGGCTCTGACATGTCCACATCCACCTGACACCTGTCCCCATCCCACTGCCTCGAGCAGAGGGGAACTACATTTTGATCCATGTTTCTCCTCAGCTGTTTTGTTTGGTGTTTGGTTTGCTTTGTTTCTGGTCTTTTCTTTGTCGAGTACGTATGAATCCTTCGTTGTCGCTGTCCCTTCAGTCCCCCACAATCCTCTCTGTTCCCACTGACTGACTAGTTCACTTTCACTAGTGTAAAAGAAGTGGATTTGCTAAATCGTGATCACAGAGAATCACAGAGAATTTGGTCTCTTCCCCCTGTCCTTCAAGTGTCACCTGACCCTTTCTGGAGGCCCCCTCCTCATGATCCTTCTCTCAACCAAGTACTCATTAATATTAGCAAGAACAAGACACCCCAGGAGCACGTGCTGCTTATGCACAGGGACAAGCTCTCACAAAGGACTATATCGCCAAGAACACGAGATCAGAATTCAGTGAGGGAAGTAAGTGTTTAAGAGGAGGCACCCCTAAAACTGAGCACAGTAACAGCTTGCAAAAGAACATCCTACCCACAGACACATTCCAAGTCATGGATGTCTTCCTATAACATCTTTATCTGGTTGTACTGGAAGGAGGCCACTCCTATTTAAGTGGTTCAATTAAACAACTCCTAGAGAACCCATAAAGCCTCAAATGGTGTTACTGGAATGAGACTTTCAGTAGGACTGACCATTGACCCCAGCATCCTGAAATATACATGTATGACATTGCACAGCTAAGGTGAGGGACATCCGCCCAGACAGGACCCTGGACAACTCTGTCTTCAGAGAAGGCTTCGGTTGGTACCAAGTGACAGCCAGAGGTACCACCGCTCTTCAGTAGTGTACCCTGGATATGGATGGGGGTCCACGAGGCAGACCTGTGTCTCCTGAAAAGATGCTGAGAGGATGTTTAGGGTCCAGCCCTGTAAGCTTCTGCTGGGCCTTCCTAGAAGGTGGCTGTGGCTGTGGGTCTGAGGAACGGGGCAGTCTGGCTGCCTTCCTTCTTCAGCGGTGCTGTGTGTGGGCACGGGCAAAGCAGGGGCAGCTGCTGCCCCCCACCTCTTCAGTCCACCTCTCCTGCCTCTCATTTTGCTTCCCTAGTTCCAGGGGGCTGTGTCTCCTGACAAAAAAAAAAAAAAAAAAAAAAAAAAAAAAAGGATCTTTTCTTTTAGTTCCCTGCTCTGCAGGGAGGGCTGTGGCCCTGCCCTGAGGAATGAATCTGACAGTTCTCCTTATACCACCTATATACTGGTGGCTCAGGGCTGAGCCAAGTTTGGATTTAGCTAAAAGATTCACACAGCTACAATGGCACTTGGGTTCCCTCCATCCAGAAACCATAGTCCTATGCCTGGCCCCTCTCTCTCCTCACACTTTGCTGTCATAGAAGCTAGAATACCTTGTCAGAGAGGAGGATACCTCCTGATGGCCCCTCTTTCCTTGTTCCCAACCTAAAGGTCTCCCTCTTGACCCTTTCTGAAGGCAAATTTACTAAGAGTCAGCTGCCAGGGTAAGGGTTTCTGCAGAGATGACCCCCAGCTCCCAGAGGCCAGGCATTGACCAGCTTTCCCACATATCTGATGAGTGTCTTGGGATTTTGGATGAATCCATTCCCCAGTGCAGGGGGAGGGGGTTCTATTCACTTCAGTATGAATGCCAAATGTCCCTTCCCAAAGTAGTCTTTGTCTCCCAAGGCCACCCACCCATGGAGCTGCCAAGAGACAAGAAAAGCTAGATCTTGGTCCCCTGTGGCTCCTTCCATCCTCAGTGCACAGAGTGGGCTGTCTCCCACATAGCTGCCTGGAGATGACAGCCAGGGACATCAGACGGCATGCAAGGACCTTGCCTTAGGAGTTCATTGAACACTCACTGCTCAGGAGCTCCAAGGCCTTTGGAAAACCAACTCTGAATTCCAGGCTGGTCAGGAACAGGAGATGCAGGGGAAGTCACAATGTACTTTGTCATCAAAGGATGACTCAGCAAAGGGGGCAAGAGGGAATAGAAAGGTGCCACCAACTCACGTCTCAGAGGACATTTGCTCTAGAAATTTGGACCAAAAACCTGGAATTTGGAACTCAAAGGCTCTAGAAAATGAACTATCTGGTATGTTCATTTTTGCAGAAGGATGCAGAGATCCCGGAGAGCCCTCTGACTGACCCGAGGTCTTCCAGAGGGTAAAGTATAAATGGAATTCCAAATCCTGAGTCCTTAGTGTGTGTCACAACTTAGAACCTGCAGACTGGTAGGGCATGAGCCTTTAGAAAAATCAGAATGATGCTTGTCCCCTGAGAACCTTCTTGGGACCTGCATGGCTAGCGTGCCTTTTTCCTCTGTCCTGTCTTACCTTCTAGCAAAATGAGGATTTTCACTTTGCTTTGGACTCACAAGGAAGCCTGCTCCTTAGTAAGCTCTCTCCAACATTAGCCTTTGCCTTCCTGTTTGCTTGGGGGATCATTTAGAGCTGTTTGGGGATTCTTTCTCCCCTGGCAGTTTCCAGCCTGCAGGCTGGGCAGAGCTGGTGCTGAAATGGATAGGTGCCATAGCTAAGAAGAGGAGAACACTTGTTTTCCAAGCAAAGCCTTCCAGGTTTATGGCTTCCCTGTTGAGGAGGAGAGAGGAGCAGGAAGGAATGGAGATGGAGGGTCTGATGAGCTCATGCCTGAGATGGTCAGTCACACTCCCAGCCTCACCAGCACATCCTCAAAATGGATTACACAGTTGAAACCTGAGCAGAGAAACTTTGCCTCCTTCTTTATCGGGTTTATCGGGACCTAGAGCAAATGAATCAGATTTGGAGCTTTTGGGGCTCACCTCCAGTGCCATTTCTTCTTAGCTGGGAGGAGGGCTGGAGAGGTTAACATCCTGCCCCATGCTGTTTACCAGCACACACAGAGGTTGAGGAAGTTGGGGACAGGGGAGAACACACATTAGGGAATGAAGTTTGCTGTCTGACACCACTGGCAAGGGAGGTGAATGAAGGAGTGATGGCAACGGATGATTTCTCCAGGGCGTTTTGTTTGCAGATGGCTTTCAAGTGATTTAGGCAGGTTGTCTGTGGGTCGGTACTTTTCTCAAGAGTCCCTGAAATCCACATCTGCTTAATAGTTGAACCCGGCAGTTACAGCCAGAGAACAATTTTGCCCAGCGGCGGTGGCTCCTGTCAATGGGAGTTGCCATCTGATGACCTACTAGGTACCAGACACTACAAGGTCATTCTGTATGTTTGTTACTACTTGCTTGCATCAGATTAAGAGGGATCAAATGTGTCAACTAGTGTCTTTAAGTTGAACTGTCTAAATTACCACATACCCCTCCTTCGTCATGCAACAAACTTTATCTTCCAAATCCTGTTTCCTCATCTGTTAAGTGAGATGGTGTATACTGAGTCCTTGGCCTTGTACCTAGTATACAGTCAGTGTTCAATAACAGCTGTTCAATGACAGCTGAGGCTCGGATCCCAGGCCTGGCTGGCCCTGGAGTCTGTCTTCTCGGCCTAATGACATAGGAACCTTGATAAAATGAACAAATGATATTGTCTTAGGTTTGAAAATGTAGATGTCTCCTTTGTAAGATACTGGCATATGCTATTTCTGGTTGAGTAAATGTGTGCTATTGGTAGGAGTTCTACCAGGCTACCAACCAGGCAGTAAGTGCTCAGGGTCCAGAGCCAGACTGTATGAGCCCATATCCAAGCTAAACTACCACTGACAATAACCACTCTGCAGCCTTGGCTAGGTTAGTTACTATGATGTTTGAATCTGAAATGCCTGCACAGGTTCATGTGCCCAGGCTGTTGGTATTATCTGAGGAGGCCATCAGTGGGGCCTAGATGATAGAGCCACAATCACTAAGGACATGCCTTTGAAGATTATCTTTGGCCATGGTGAACCGATCAGATCTCCTAGCGTGGTGAACTGAAATATCAGAAACCGTGAACCAAAATAATCCCTTCTATCTTGCTTCAGTTGGGTATTTTAGTGACAGTGATCCAAACCCAACTAACTGCTCTAGCCAGCCATGCTGTGTCTTCAGTTTGATATTAAAGGTGAAGATGGTAACATATCCTGCCAGCTATGTGCCTGAGGAGGTGAACGAGTTCATACATGCAAGTGCTCATGATTGCTGTTTTTAAGTTGTGCGTGGAGGGGATGCTCTCATGCATGCATATATGCATGCATAACAGAGACCAGACACACACCACACACACACACACACAGAGAGAGAGAGAGAGAAAGAGAGAGAGAGAGAGAGAGAGAGAGAGAGAGAGAGAGAGAGAGAGAGAGAGGGGGTATTGCACACATGTGATGTGTGCTGGTTGGTGCTCACAGAGGCCAGGAGACAGCATCAGTTCCTCTGGAGCTGGGGTTACCAGTGGTTGTGAGTCAACCCAACACAGGGGCTTGGAAATAAATTCTGTGTCTTTCCAAGAGCAGCGTGTGTGCACTTAACCATTGGGCCACTTCTCCAGCTCCTTCAAATGCTGCCTTTATTGTTACCATCCTTTAATAAACAGAGAATGGGAACACCGTCAGAATTTCACTGGCCAAGGGTTGAGTTAAAGGGGTTCTCAACCACATTGAGAGTTTGTAGTAGACATCAAGAAGAAGTTTCTGGAATTACTGGATGTGAAACATGGACACAAGGAAGAAAAGGAGATGAACTATCTGGCAGTGGAATAAAAGGTGTGTTGGTAGCCAAGAAAAGCACAGGAATGGGGTCAGTGGACCTGAGTTCCCCTCCAGGCTTAGCCACTAGCTACCTTTAGGACCTGGCCAGGCACAAACTCCTTGGGAATGAGTCCCTTCAACCATAAAATAAGAAGGTTGACTCAAGTCCATTTGTGCATAGAGAGGTTTTTTTTTTTTCTCTTAAACAAATGTGTATCTAGCACTCATGTACCAGGCCTTGGAGACACATGAAAGGAAACGCCACTGTCATTCATTTTATGAGGAGGGCACAGACAGGAAGTAATCCAACAGAAGAGTAATCACCCACAGTGGCTAGAGCCCTTCTGCACAGAAAGGGAGGGCATCGGAAAGCAGGTGGGAGAGCACTCTATGGAGAACTCTGTCCCAGGGCAGAGGAGGGGAATGGCAGCCTAGGCGGCAGGTGAGCCATGCCACAGTAGAGAGGAAGGGAGGCTAGAGAGGAAAGATGGGAAGAGCCACTGCCCAGGGTTGATGTGCAGGGACAGTGTGTGGGTTTCTGTAAGACACTGTGAGATGGCTCAGAAGGCAGTGTAAGCATGAGGAGCCCTCATCCGCGCCAGCCAGCTTTCTGTTGCTATAACCAAAGAGCCGACAGAAACCAACTTGAAGGAGGATGGGCTTACTTGGCTCATGGTTTCAGTCCGTGTTGACTGGCTCCATTGTTCCTGGACACCGTTCCTAGAGCCAAGCGGCTCACCTCCTGGTGGGATTGTGGTGGGAACAAGATATATCTTCAAGTGAATGCCAACAGTGCCACTTCCTCCTGCCAGGCCCTGTCTCCCAGAGTTTTCACCACTTCTCAATGGTCCATTCAGTCAAGAACTCTAATGGATTCACGCATTAGCAGCTCCGAGCCTCCATAATCCAGTGATTTCCCCCAAAGCTATCCCTGTGAACAGTATAGCCCTGGAGACCCAGCTTTCAGCGAGAGTCTTTGAGGGACCCCTACAAAGAACTAACTACAGCAGTCTGTTTTCACAGTTTGACACGCAGTCTAGCTGTGGGTGAAGATCTGCAGACTGTAGCCAGAAAGCCACTACTGCAGGGGAACGGTGGTCAACTGAGGACTGCGGCAGGGTCAGAGACGCCTGGGAACTGAGATACACTATCCGTGGAGAAGGTCCAGAGCACGGGCGCATCAGCCAGGGAAGACCATCCTAAGTGAGCCCTCTTCTTGGACTCAAGTCTTTAGATGTTACTATGCTCTGCAGTGGTTAGACACCTGGAGAATCTCAGCAGCTTGCAACATAGCTTACTACTCATTTCCACCAGTGCCAGCATCCTCGGTGAGGAAGCGGACTCTAACCCGAGGATCAGCCGCAAAGGAGAACCAGCAGAATCCTGGTGCCATTGGCTAATCCAAGTCATGTGGTCAGGTATCAGTCAAGGGGTGGGGCTCTGTGGTGTGGGGAACAGAGTCCCCACAAACGACAAACCCAAAACTCAGCAAGGAGCGGAGGTTAGCAGGCAACATACTAGTCAGCCCACGTACTAGGCTAGTAGGGTCATAGGTAGAATGGGCAGTGAGGAGGAGTGAGCACCTCATCCGGTCTGGTGCTGTCTATAATGTCCTTTCACCTTTTCCCAGCAGGGCCTAGGATCAAATGCTTCTTGAAGGCTGGGAACAGGACCCCCTGGGAGTGTCATGTCTCAGGTTTGCAGTTCAGCTGCTTAGAGGAGGGGAGCCAGGCATCCAGCAGGTACCAGAGAGCATCCAGGTTAACTTCCCGCGAGGAAGAGGCGGGTCACCTGAGCCTATCCTCTTTGTCCACTCCTTTTAGTCTAACTGCCAAGTTCTTGCAGACGGACCAGTCCCCCCCACCCTCTTCTTTGTTCTCCCTCTCTCTCTCTCTCTCCTGCTCCAGGCTCAGGTCTCCAGGGCCTCAGGGAAGGTCAAGTGCTCATTGCCTACTTTGGTTTTCAGACATCAAAAAATGGTTCCCCGGGTGAACAATGGCCTGACCATCTGCGAGATGTTAACTGCATAATGGAATGTAACGCGAAGGGCTTTTAAAAACACGAAGAGAGATTTTATTGTAACTAATCGTGATGGATGGCGAGTGTGGTCACACTTGGGTCGTAAATCTTTGTGCCAAGCCTGGGACAAAAAAAAAAAAAAAAAAAAAAAAAAAAAGCCAAAGATCTCCCGGAGTTCAGAGAGCCTTGTCCTCAGCCATGGGCGAATCACAAGGGAAAGGTCTTGGAACCTCATGTGCATCTGCGCCCGTCTAGGGTGAAGTCATTGGCTGCCTCTGCTTGAGTGATAGGCTGCTGGAGTGGGGACGGGGAGGGGGGTTTGAGGAGGGGGGAGACGGGGGATAGATCCTCTCACCTCAGTTCCCAGGGGTGAGCTCCGAGGAGGACTGAAGCAGGAAGGGGCTGGACAGAGCTAAGTTCCCTCCACCCTCTACCCCATTCTTCTCCCATTTAATTAAAGAGAAAAGGCAGTCGCAGATCAGGGAAGGCTCTCGATGGAAGTTCACTGGCAATAGCAGCTCCTATTAGCCACGTTGCTTTCTCATAAAGTTTGTTGATGTATCAGTCAAGGTTTGATGACTATGGTTGAGGGTAGCAGGAAGGCTGGACAGAAGTCAGCACCTTCTGCTATTCCACAGCTCTTGGAAAGACACCTAACCTCTGTGCCTCAGCTTTCTCCTTTTGTCTTCTGCTAAGTGGGTATAATAGTAGCCAGGCTATCTAAGTAAATGGGTTTGTGTGATGTCATTTATATCTCAAAGCACTTGGCAGGACATTAGGTTATCCTATTTTTTTCCTCAAATTGGAATTTGAAAAACAATTCAAACTACATGCCAGACATCATGTCCTGCCCTCCCCCTCCCCGTCCCCAGAAATATAACAGGAAGAAAAATTGGGAAGGGCGCAGAGAGATGAGAAGACCACGCGGGTCTCACTTTGAACATACAGGTATGGCTTGGCTCTTGGTCCCTCTTGCTTCCTCCCACTTCAAAAGCTGAACTGAGAGGGCTAGAGCTCAGTTCTTGATGTATGCAGGTGCTATTGCCTGACCAGGTCCCTCTAAAAGTACTGAATGTACTAAAGAGTGCAGTACCACAGAGGCGTCCCAAAATGACTTTGGGACAGATTAAATCAGGAGGATCGAGCCCTCTTGAGCAGGATTAGCAGTCTTACAATGGTGTCTCCAGATAGCTGCCTGCCTCTTTTGTGCTCTGGACACTAAGAAAGAAGGTGACATCAAGTCTGCCAGTGCCCTGAGCTTTCCAGCCTCCAGATCAATGACAGTAAGAGTCAGTAAGCCCTGAGTGTGGGGTTGTTGAGCCCCCTAGAATGGTAGGGACTGCGGCAAAGGATTGTTTTGGAAAGACAGTTAGAGAGAACTTTTCTGTGGGTCTTTATCAGCTTTACCTTGTTTAATATTGTACAGACACCCAACTCAGAACTTTATTAATACTGAGCAATTCGTCATCTTCAAGGCAAAAGGGTCAGTCATCAGACAGAACTATGCTGAGGGTCACAGAGAAGTGTGCCGAGCACTGTCGGTTCCCATGGCTCACACCTGCTGAGCTCTTCTTCTTCTTCTTCTTCTTCTTCTTCTTCTTCTTCTTCTTCTTCTTCTTCTTCTTCTTCTTCTTCTTCTTCTTCTTCTTCTTCTTCCTCCTCCTCCTCCTCTTCTTTCTCTTCTTCTTCTTTCTCTCTTTTCTCTCCTTTTCCTCTTCCTCTTCCTCTTCCTCTTCTTCTTCTTCTTCTTCTTCTTCTTCTTCCTTTTTATCTCCTTCTCCTCTTCTTCCTCCTCCTCTTCTTCCTCAGTTCCTCCTGCCTCTGCCTCCCAAGAGCTGAGGTTAAAGCCATGAGCCACCACAGCCTGGCAAGCCCTTCTTCTCTAATACTGAGGAGTTTCCCAGTTCTTCTCAGGGTTCCCCCATCCTGACATGGGTAAGGGTTGAGCCACTCTGGGATTGCTTTCACTTCCATTTCCTCAGTTTCTGGAAACACTTTATAGTCTGGGGACATTCACTGAAGTAGTGTAAGGTTTCTAATGTAACTACAGATTGTTTCTTAGATTTTTTTGGGGGGGGTGGGTGGGTTTCAAGACAGGGTTTCTCTGTAGCCCTGGCTGTCCTGGAACTCACTCTGTAGTCCAGGCTGGCCTCAAACTCAGAAATCCGCCTGCCTCTGCCTCCCAAGTGCTGGGATTAAAGGCGTGTGCCACTACCGCCAAGCTAGATTTTTTTTTTATTTCCAAAAATTACCATAGAATTCTGTAATCTTGGGGAAGATAATTGGACTCTAGTTTCAACTTGAAAGCTATTTTCTAGAGCTGTTTTGATTCTTTTTGAAGTTGTTTAGGCCAAGCTTTAGACTAAAATAATATATTTTATGTAAATATTCTGTGGTGATTTTTTTAAAATACAGTCTTCCTGGACAGGGAATAGAACATACCATGTATAAACCAACCCTACATCAGTCCTATTTAACACTGTTTATGATGGGGATATTCAAATATCAACAACTTATTTTAGTTTCCTGACACAGCCCAGGCTGGCCTGAACTTGTGGTCTTCCTGTCTCAGCCTCGTGTGCTGGGGTCATAGGTCAGTGCTGGGGTCATAGGTCAGTGCCAGCACACACTGACCCTGTGTGAGAATAAAGTAGTGCCAACCCACCTGCGTGGCTCTTTATTTGGGAGTTGATCTTTGTATGATCTATGTATAGATGATGCCATTCATGTGCGGTTTTTTTTCTTGTTCTTTGGCTCATTTGATTCCCCTCCATTCCCCTTAGTTGTATGAGTTATGTTTGCTGCCTTGCTTTCATTAAGAATAATTAGCACATTGCCCCCCACTGTTTCGTTTAGTGGCAACCTTTAAGTTTTTCAGATGTGTCTTGGATAGTTTTTTCTCTGATACCATAAATCAGTATCTATCAAGCTTTCCCGTGTGTATAATGGAAAATGTCTTGAATTTGTCCCTTTACCTCATTAAATTGATTTTCTGCACTATCCACCCTGCTGTTCATATGAGTTTTTAATTAATCAATTGTGTTTCCTCTCCACTCTCTCTCCCCTTATCAGTTACCCTTCGCACTTCAGCTTCTGGATTCAATGGCCCCTTCGATGGTATTGAAAGAGCAAATCAGAAATTGCCTCCAGCTGCCATTTCTTGCAGAAAAGTCCATATGGTGAGAGTGTTTTCTGTGGGCTCCAAATATCCTGACCTCTGACCTGCCAGGGCTCCTTACATGCCTGGGGCGCCATCTGCACATCTCTTAGCTCCTTCTGAACAGGCACTTTTAGGGGGTCCTGTCAGTACCTACCCTTACTTCCTAGGTGAGGGATCATGAACTGGTCCTCTGGAGTCTTCCCAGTGTGCACAGATCATGCTATGAGGAGCAGTCGTGTCTGCCCTACAAGACAACATCCAACTCTGCACTGGGTTTTCATTGCCTTACAAGAAAAAAAAATCACACAGTGTTGCTCATTCAGCACGTAGACGCTAACAATAAGTTTTGATAATGAGTTGGTGTTTTATTTTTATTTTTAACTAAGTGTATTAGTAGAACCTGCAACTACCATTCTTATGATGGATGGATTCACCAGCAATGACTAGCTATAGAAAAAAGTGAGTCTATGGTGCAGTTAGTTGTCTCTCATTGATCCCAAACAGCCTAAAGATCCAAAAATAAAGTATTGATAGATCAATTGATGTGTGGCTATGTAGCCCTCAAAAAGATGTATGGGTATATTAGATAGAATGATAATATTTTTATTGTTTAAGAATCACAAAACCTTGCCTGAGCCATTTTTATAAAAATAATAAAAAGAGCTTGAGCTATATCTCAGAGGTAGAGTCTAACATGCCTAAAGCCCCAGATTTAATCCCACAAAAAATTTACACAAATGCATAGCCACGCACACTCAACATAATGGCCCGACGTGCTTCTATATGTTTACAAGTGTGGAGAGAGAGAGACAGCATATAGCCTGACTTTATCCTGGATGACATGATTATTGAGATTCAAACACTCTTACTCCCTTCGATTCCTGGATTTTCTTTTCTTTTTTTTCAAAGCACACACTGTGTTTTCCTTTTCAAACATCAGTTCATTAGAGGATTTCTGCAAACCAGAATAGACATTTCCTCAGGACTCTCTGTTGCCCTGCCTCCCCCACCTCAAGGGACGATCAAAATGAGAAACAGCTGGGCGTTCTGGTCATGTTATTAATGAGAATATCGTAATGATACCCAGCATTAAAACCCTGTTAACCAGACTGGAGAGATGGCTCAGTAGTTAAGAGCCCTAACTGATTTTGCAGAGGACCGCGTTTGAACCCACATGACAGCTCTTAACTGCTCCTGATTCCAGTCGCAGGGAATCCAATGCTTTCTGCGACCCAGACATATGTGTAGTGCACATACATAAGACATACATGCGATCAAAACACTCAAACACATAAAATAAATAATTCTAAAAGATTTCCTTGGAATGAAACAAAACAAAACAAAGCAAAAAAGGCCTTGTGATCGAGCAGGTTCTGAAATAACTTCCGAATAAACAGAAAGGAAGGTGTGAGTCTCTTCCTGTCTGTATGCATGTATAGTTTAATTTTGGTCAGGATTTATCCGTGCTACACCCCTAGACTCACGAGACTCTGGAACTGTAAAAGGGTGGAGGGCAGGCGGAGGGGACGAGGTGGCTCCTTTCTCTTCCAACAGTGCAATCTGGAAAGCCAAAGTGCTAGCTTGAAACCGGATGTGGTAGGAATAGTTACTGTTTTAGTTATCGCTTATTATTTTGTTTTTGTTTGTTTTGGTTTTTTTTTTTGGAGACAGTTCTATGTGTAACAGTCCTGAATGTTCTGGAACTCATTCTGTAGACCAGGCTAGCCTTGAACTCAGAGAGATCCACCTGCCTCTACCTCCCTGGTTCTGTGATTAAAAGCATGTGCCACCATGGCCCACCTTTTTATGTTTTGGGAGGGTTTCTTGTTGGTTTTTTGGTTTTGGTTTTTGTTTTTTTGTTTTTTGTTTTTTTTTTTTTTTTTTTTTTTTTTAATTTTAGGAGTATTTACACCAAAGCAATTGGCATGTGCTTCAGTTCAGGACCCCTTTTAGAGCTTGTTTGTAAACATTTGCCAGCACATCACGGCATTGCAGTGATCTGTAAGGAAGGTGAAGAGAAGCAGTGAAGCCACCTTGCCCAAGGTCACATGATGACAGGGAACCAGAGCTGGGTTTGGCAGACAGGTCCCCTCCAACTCTGCTTCCAACTGTCCCTCAAGAACTATGGTTAAGAACAGCTCCATCCTAGCTAGTGCTGAGCAATGTGTTTACGTCAGTTAGGGGTGAAGCCTTCATTTCCAGAGCCTGAGGAGAAATGAACAGGTGTCCACAAACATTAGACAGCTTTCTGTGAATTCGCACAGAGACTTCTAGTAATAAAGGTAATTAATCTACATGTGAAACTACATTTCTCAGATAATTGTTTTGTTTTTTTTAAGCGTAAGTCCCTGTATTAAACAACACAATTTTCTTACCATGTGTGCAATGATTTTGTTAATTAAATTGCTGCTAAAACAATATTTATTTTTCGCCTTAAAATCAGCTGAATATCAATGTCCAATCAATATGATGTTGCCGGGAGGCACGCTTGCTTCGAATTTGCTTCACAAATCTGCTGCAGGTAATTTACACTCAGTCAATAAGACATGTTTCAAAAGCTACTTTTCCCTCCCAACAGGCAACACTGGTCTAATTTACAATTGGATAAAAAACTGGCAAACTATACACACCTGAGTTAAATGTAATTTGTAATAGGATTTTTTTTTTATTTTTTATTTTTTTGCAGAGAAAGATTTGATTTTGTGTGCTTGCTATGCATGCAATCCTGAGCTGTTTTCTGAGAAGATTACTGGGAAACATAAATTGCTTTGTTTTTCCTTTCAGGCATAATTTTTAGTTGTTGTTCTTTGGGTGGGGAGGGGGAACCAACAGGGACAGCAAACAAAATGATCGCTGTGTCTGAAACAAGCTTGCGGATGCCATGGGTAATAAGTTGGGAAGGCATCATTATTGTCTGGGCTCATTTTTAAGGGAAAAAATAATTTTTGATTCCAAGACAGATTTTTCCCCTGTTTCCTTCTATTTTGGAAGATGCAGAGAGGAAGTGGGAACTGTCAGGGTTTGGCTGAGTGAAACTTACAAATTAATCCCAGGGCTGGAAATCACAACAAAGGTTGAAATCTGTAATTAGTGATAGAAGCTCTAATTAACTTATTGGGAACCAAATACAGTGTGGGCGCTCTTCCTCGGCGGGTAGGTACCATTATTAGAAAATTCTCTAGGAAGCCGGTCTCTCTCGGCTCTCACCCCTCCATCTCATCCCCCTGGCTGCCAATTTGATTGGTTAAGTAGTTTGGACTGTGCAATCCTCTTTTTCTTTTGGATTGATGTGTTTATTACTTTTTGTGACAGTGGCTCCCAAGGCAGATGTTCAATAAAGGGGAAAAAAAAATCTGATACAGACCCAAGTCAGGAGAGAAGCGGTGGAGACTGGAGAAAATTGGGGAAGTTCTCATAAGCATAGAGCTGTTATTGGAGATTTTGCTCGCAGCGTTTGTAGCGCTTGCGTTATTTACTCTTCAGCAGACGGAAACCTAGCGGGGAATTATTGAAAGCTGAGTTTCCTGAGTTTTAAATTGCGCTTGTTTGATGCGCATCCTGGCAGCCGCACATCAACGGGAAGACTAAATTGAAGCTCGGAGCAGTGGGAGCCTTTGCTTCTCTCAGTCTCTCTCTGTGTCTCTGGGTTGCCTGGGATGAGAATGGACTTAGCTGTGAGGTAATTAGCTAGTTCATTTGGGTGGCCTCACCGGGCAGGGTCAGCCTGAGGAAGTTGTGACTATGTCACCTGTCCCCAGGACATTCCAGACGCTACACTCCCTACTCACCTGTGCAGCTCTCCGAAGTGCTCCTGGCTTCTCTTCTTGAACCTTCTGCACCTTCATTTTGTCTCAAACACACAGCTCTGCCTCAGACACCTACTTCTGTGCTGGGGACTTGGTGACAAACCCATACACGTCACTTTCTTCCAAAGCTTTTACTGTTTTCGTTTGGTTTTTGTTTTGTGGTTGTGGTAACACGCTTGTCTATTGCATCCCTGATGTCACTGTAGTCAGGAACCTTCTAGGGACAGCACATCCAACCAATATTTCCCTTAAATGGGCTTGCAGGACATGACCTCTCAAAGGCCCCACCCTTTCTTCGAGGCAACTGCATCTCAAGGTGCCTCAAAGGCCATGTATCTCGGACTCATGGCTTCCCCAGTTGTTCTGTGTCCTGCTTAAGCTCAGCAGAGGACACTCTTAAAAAGGATGACCCTGTGCTCAACAACAGCCTGGCCTCCTAGTGCTTGGTAACCACAGCTCCCTTCTAGGCGCTTTCTTGACATGCTACTTTACCAGTCTCCAAAAGGTCCAAGTAGAAAACCCTGACTTTGGCTTTTAGTTGATATTTCTCAAATGTATCTCAACTTTGAAATAACCATTCTACATTTATTTATTGAAAACTCTCTCTCTCTCTCTCTCTCTCTCTCTCTCTCTCTCTCTCTC
>JADRCD010218380.1:0-16615 GCA_019843815.1 Montemys delectorum | reverse complement strand
AAAAAAAAAAAAAAAAAAAAAAAAAAAAAAAAAAAAAAAAAAGAAAGAAAATCATGCCCTTTCTGTTCCTTAAAGGAAAATGAACCCAAATTCTGATATTGGGAGGCCTCGCTGAAGCTGAACTTCCAGTGATTTTTTTTTTTTTTTTTTGAGTCTGAGCAGTTGAGACAATTTCTGACTGTTCTCGATTCCCTCTAGAAAGGGTAGATGCCTTAACCTTCGGAGTCTTAAAGCAATGATGGAGGTCAAGGCCACTGCGGGACTGACTCTCTGAGCCTCATCTCTTCAGGCAGCCTTGAATGCTGCTGCTGCTGCTGCTGCTGCTGCTGCTGCTGCTGCTGCTGCTGCCACTGCCCAGGAGGAAAAAAAATGCCACGGAATTGGTGCAAAGACCTCAACTTCCATGACACCACTATTCTGGGTACTTGGAACAGCCTTGACGTGCAAAGCAGTTTATTTGCAGAGATTAATTTGTCGGTAATATTGATTGTTGGGGGCCTGTTTCATTCTGTTTAAGATTCCACCCGGCACAGACAGCAGCTTCTGCATGGTCTGTCCCTCTAGAATTTCCAGGATGTTGCAGAGGCAATCCTAAGCTGCACAGCCAGAAAGTTCTGTCAAACCAGATACAGGCCAGGCCAGTCCCAGGGGAAAGCGGGTGGTGGTGGTGGGTTTTGTTTACATTTTGCCAAAGCAGCAGTATGTTGTTCACCTGGGGAGTCTCCCTGCTGCCTAGCAAGGCCTTTCCAAAGTGGGTCACCCCGTGATCGGGTACCTGACATCTAGCGAGATGAGTGGAATATTCCTCCGCTCATCCCTTAAGTCATTTACTGGGATCATTGCAATATTAAGACTGCCGAAGGCTTGCGCCTCAGGTGGCCTGGTGCACAAAGCCTGCTCCGTTCTACACCACTGTCCAGGAAGTGCCTCAGCAAGAGAGTCTGGAAAAAAAGAAAGAAAGAAAGAAAGAACTGCAGAGAGGTGTGGAGGAGAGGCACTTTCATCAGCCCAGCTTTGAGGACGGTTGGGAGCCCGAAGCGAGTGCGATCGTGTTACACTCCCCTCAAACGTGCCTTGTTCGCCTCTTCCCACCTCCCCCTTCCTTCTTTTGAGTGTTTTTGAAATGAAAGAGGTTTTTTTTTCTTCCAAATTGCGCTGCGAGGCAAATTCTTGAACGGTGTAATAGAAAATGTTAGACAATATTCCTTACCGGAGCTATTGACATTTTGGATAGTTCTGACACTTTGATTTTTTCTCAAAACATATGGATCAAGCCTGGCTGCCTTATTGGACAGGAAGTCCTGTGGAAAGCTCCTCCCTTATCTTCCTTTGTGTTGTGCCCGCTCTGTTTGCTCATGGCTTTCTCTCTGAATATAATCGTGGTTTTCTTAAGCTGTCCAGGGAGTCGTTATTGCCGTACTAAATATTTCATGGAACGAAGCACACAGTACCTGTCAGCCATCTCGTATTTGTTGTCAAAAATAAAGGGTTCATCCTTCGGAAGCGGGGAGAAAGAGAAGGTTTATTCTGTAGTTTTTATTTTAAAGTTTCTCACATGCAGCAAATGCACAAAGCCCCTGGAAGCCTAGGAGGGGGCGCCTTTCATTTGTTGGGGAGGAGGATGGCCATTCATTTATTTATTTATTTACTTATTTATTTATTTATTCACAGCTTATTTAGCTGTGGAAGGCTCCTTCCTCAGATTCTCGGCACTCTGAGAAGTGTGGTTTCCTTGCTGTCGGTTCCCTTTCCTATTTGTTCAGAAGGGAAAAGTTCAAAGCGCCTCTGTCAGAAGAGGGAAAAGCTTGCTGCATACTAACCCTCCAGCACCCGCCTGCGATGACCTTGAGAGAGAAGCGCTAAACGGCCCCCCTTGCCAACCTGCATGTGTGTTTTGTTAGACCAGGTCGGCAGGGGTCAGGGCTCACCTGAGGCCAGCAGCCGGCCTGCCTGCCCGAGCAGCGGGGTAATGCATTTTTAAAAGGGACATTCTCGCCTTTGAATGGGCTTAATATGGTCTCTGTTTAAAAACCTGTCAGAATCCCAAGCACACACTCCATAAAATATAAATAAGTACTTACTGTTTGCAGATGTTGCTTGTTTTTCATAATGTTTGTGTTTGAAGTCTGGAATCCTCACTTCCTGTCAGGCTCCCTCTGCCCCTCTCCTCCTGGTTTCTGAAGGAACAAGGAGGCTTCAGATGGCAATTTCCCAATGAAGACACTTTCTGTCAGTGTCCCTGGCTCAATTAGCATTTCTTTCCCCCCCCCCCCCCCCCCCCCCCCCCCCCCCCCCCCGCCAAAGTCCTCAGTGGTAGTGCAGGCGTCTGGTTGATTTCTTCCTGCATTTGGTTGCATAGCCCGTCTCTGACCCATGATGCCCACACTTCCTCATGCTCTTCCTCATGTCTCCAACTCTCTGCTAGCAGCTCCCACCTGTTCCAAAGAGAGGTGGTGTTGGCACAGGAGCCTCTGGCTTACTCTCTTTTCCAACTCATTGTCCACATTCTTGGTGGCTGCCAGATGCCCTTGTGAGCCTCATAGATGATGGTGCATCTTTTCTTTCTTTCTTTCTTTTTTTTTCTTTTTAACATGACCAAAGTCTCTTAGTGATGTATTCCTAGGCAGTTATAGAAGTCATTATTGGTTCCTAGGCAGTTATAGAAGTCATTATTGGTTCTACACACTTTCCTTTGATTTGCCTGAACATTTTACTAGCGTACTCCCTTGAGCAACTCCCTCACATCCCTGTGTGCCTGCCAAAGCCCGTGAATATGTGTCTTTTTAATGTGCTTCTTTTTACTGTTACTACTTATCTATAAAAGGTCAACACAACCTGTTTCCAAGCCCTTCCTACACTTTGCCTGGCAAGTGTCTGTTCTCCATAGTGCAAGCCATTGTGGAGATTGAAGCAGGAGGATTATGAGTTCAAGACCAACCTGGACAGTATGGTGAGACAATGTTTCAAACAATAAGCAAAGTAAAACACATAAGTGTTTGTCTGAACAGGCCCATGTGAGGCAACTGCACCTGATTTCCCTGCTTGGGAAGCCCCAGGTCACCAATACACTCCAGAGCTTAGAGCCTGCTGACCCCACCCCCAGGGAAGAGGAAAAAAAAAACCAGACTTCCCTTTAGTCATTTCAACAGAAGCTCTGTAACAAGTATTATTTGCTCTCAATTTGCTTCATTATCTGTCATTTGGAAGGAGGGAGGAAAAAAAAAAAAACAGAAAGAAAGAAAGATTCACCCACGTCCTGCCTGGTTTCTAGGAAGTTCATGGGGGGCGGGGGGGGGGGTATGAATCTCATCTAGACGCATGCTCAGTACAGCATATTCTGATGAATCAGACTGGGGGGGGGGGGAGTCGCTTTATCTATAAAGCCTAGGAACCAGAAATCAAGATGGAGATCCCTCAGCCCCAAAGCCGTACCAATTGATACAATTTGAAAATGGGCAGCTGGAGAGGCTGGGGCGAGCTGACATAATGACTTCTATAATAGCAGAACATTTAAGGTTATAGAAATAAAGAGAAGAGGGTGAAATCAGGCCCGTTGATCTCTGCCTGCAGGCTCTCCCTGCTCACTGGAAGCTCCAGCAATTATTTCTGCTCTGGCTTTCCCCTCCTCTCTGCCGCAGTCTGTTTGAAATGAAGCAGAAGCAGGCACGGCAGGCTTATCAGTGTTGTTAGCTGACAGGGCGCCCAGCACACCTGATTTTACTTGCTGCTGGTTCAGGGCCCCAATGCCACGGAGAACGCTGCTCGGGCCCTTATAGTGTGTAAAGATTCATTTATTTCACCTTTTGAACCTGCCTGACCCCAGTGCCCCTGCTGGGAGGGGGCGGGGTTGCGAAGGTTTTTTTTTTTTTTTTTCTCTCCCCCCTGGCACTTAGAAGAAACTGGTAATTAGGGTCTGGCCCTGGGGCAGTTGCCATGATAGAAGTTTAAAAGAGGGGTGGGGCCTCAGCCAAGGGGGCGCTGGGAAGAAGGGACTGGGGGAGGGTGGCCTATGGCTGTGGCCTCCCTGGCTCTGATGTGTCCAGAGAGATCCAGGTACCTCAAAGCACTCCTCAACATCACACCCCGCACCTGCCTCTTGTTTTCAGTGGGATGGCTGAGAAGGTTTTTGTTTTGTTTTGATTTTTTAATTTATTTTTTACTAGATATTTTCTTTATTTACATTTCAAATGATATCCCCTTTCCTGTTTCCCCTCTGATAAAAACCCCCATTCCCTCCTCCCCTCCCTCTGCTCACCAACCCACCCTTTCCTGCTTCCTGGCCCTGGCATTCCCCTACACTGGGGCATAGAACCTTCAGAGGACCAAGGGCCTCTCTTCCCATTGATGACTGACTAGGCCAGCCTCTACTACATATGCAGCTGGCTGAGAAGGTCTTAAGGACTCCTTTTGGCTTTGATCTTCTGGCTATGGGTGCATTCGCGTGCAAAGCTGAGACTCCCCAGTGACCACCAAGTGAACTTCGGAAGCCTGTGGAAAGAAGCCTTATTTACCATTACAATTACTTCCCAATGGAATGGGATCTGGGAGGAATAGTAAACATAGCCATCAATGAACCTGATAAAATATGAAGATCTGCAGGCGTTCTGACATTTAATTAAACACAATTAGTTTCTGTGTTGTGTTTTTCTTCTCATAGTTCAGTGCCAGTAAATACGTCTTGTTTTGGGTCTCAAGCTTTTAAGAAGGAAGGGCTTGCTCTCCAATACCCCCATCCATCCGTCCAGTGCCCAGTGGTCTCTTTCCTCCTCTTGCTGCTTTTCTTATACATGTCAGTTGAACATGTTCTCCTAAGGTCTTGGTTTCCTAGGAGTAAACAAACAAATAGCAAAACCCAAACCAAACCAAAAATAAAAAAATAATAAAAGAACACACACACACACACACACACACACACACACACAAACAACTTCAAATTTGGGAGCTTTGATTCTGGATCCTTCCATTTCATCTTTCCAGGTCAGCGTTGTGGCAATGTGTGAGGGTGTCTCTGCCTGGACATCCCTTTATTCTTGATTTTTCTTCTTTCAAAGAGGAAGGTGCTTGCAGGGGCTAGTGTTTGTGTCCCATCATCCTTACCCTCCTACTGCAAAGAGAGTTCTGGTCTACCTGGGAGGACGTATCTTCCTTGCTGATATATCCCACTTGTCTCCAGGAGTGGGCTGCCACCCCATCACTCTGGCCATAGTCACTGGTACTGGGACTTCTGTAAATGTTTTGGGGGGTTGAGGGAGGATGCTTTCTTTTTAGCTAGGCATCCCCTGCTTTTAGAGCTTCCAGGCACATCATACGGGAAGACTGTGCCTGGAAATCAAAGTGACACAGAGCAAATAGAGTTCAGCTGTTGAGAAGAAGAGGAGCTAAGACTTACTATTATCAGAGCCCCCGATCCAGCCATGCCTGAAGCCATTCAGAAATAGATCTCAAATATTCAATGATGTGAGCTGGTGTCTTCCTTCCTTGCTTACCACACGCAACCAAAAGAACCCTCATAGGTTCACCATCTGACTTCTCCGAGGAGCAAGTCCTCCTCAAGAGACTCCAATTCACTCCTTTAAAAACAAGTCAGATGAGAAAGTGGGCAGAACGGACACAGGTGTGGGGAGAGGAGAGCATCATAGGGACAGACACTAATGTCCCAGAGAGCTTTTCAGGTGCGCTTCCTGACCCTGCAGTGTCACTGTCGCATTTTTTTGCAGACAGAAAAACTAGGCTTGGAGCTGCCTCGAGACTGAGCACAGAGCTTGGTTTCAGGCCAGTCTCCTTTCCAAGTGTGTGCAGCAAACACCCTGAAGAGAGGTTTGTCAAACATGTCCCTAAGGAGGGCACGTGGGCTTGGAAACTCAGCTTCCTGCACAGCTTCCTGTGGTGTTGCATTTCACCTTCTAGAATGTCCTTATGCTCATTACTCAGTTGGTTTTCTGTGACCTGTATGGAGCTGTGACTATTCAAGTCCTGAGAAAACTTTTACAATAGTTAGAATCTTACCAGAATGCAAATTTCTGTTAATATTTAAGTAATCAGATGGTCTGGAATGTGGATTTGAGAGGAGTTTGGACAGGATGGGAGACAGACAGGAAAAAAAAAAGGCTTGCCCTTGCCACAGTGGTTTCCATTGCTCAGAGATGGTTATTCCTCTGGTTTTACTTTTGTGTGTGACTACATTCTGTCCCTATATACCCACTTCCTTTCCTCATTCCCAGTCTCTCTGTGCCACTAGGTTGGCTACAGGTCTACACATTGACTTTGGCTTCCTGTAGAATGAACTGTTTTCCAGAAGGGCATGGGGCCCAGGGCAAATCTCCTCCCTGTTGTGCTGGGATTGGTTCTTCACTATGGAGCTACTGGAACCTCTTGAAAATTTAGAGTCTGTGGCAGCAAAGGACTTGAATCCCATGAACATTGCCTGACCCCTCACAGCCACCCCCACTCCCCGTGCCTTCCCCAAGCCCGTTGGTTGAATAATGGTTTTATTAATTTAGCATCTTTTATGTATGCATGGCTTTCCAGTGGCACTGGATTTTGATTCTTGATGGCAAGGCATTCTCAGATTTGTGGTAAGACTTACTAATCTATTTTCATAGAGCTGGGGAGCAAGTCCACACCTCACATCTACAAGGCAAACACTACTTCTAAGGTGTGTCCACTGCCTAAGACTTGTTCTGTTTTTAACAGCAGGAAGTGCCAGTGGGTCAAGTTGGTGTCTATCTGAAACCCTTCCCTGGCAAAAAATGTCATCCTTGCAATGACATTTGCATGGGTCAAAGGTCATAGCTTCAGCAGATTCTCTGGGTCGGAAACAGCTTGGCCTACAGTCTTAAGAAGTAAACTTGGCTCTGTAGCATCTGTATCTGGCTGCATCAAGAAGGCCTGTATGTCAGAGCCACAACCTTGGGAAACAGTCAGGGCCAGGTAACAAGTGACACTCATATTATTTTATGATTTTTACATTTGGATTTTGTAATACTGAGGGGGTTGGCTTATATGTCCTGCTTGCATTTATGAGGGAAATGGTGGAAGATGAAATTTTGTAAATTAAGGGGGAAGATCACCAAGACACTTGGACAGATTGAGACTTTAGAAATCCAAGTATTCTTTTGTCATTGAGTGATTGATTGATTGACAGACTGACACGTATGTGTGTGCGTGTGTGTGTGTGTGTGTGTGTGTGTGTGTGTGTGTGTGTGTATGTGTACTACAGCAAACACTTGGAAGTCACAGGATAACTTGAGAAGGTGGTCTCATTCCATGTAGGTCTCAGGGATTGAACTCAGGTCATCAGATTTGCCAGTGGATGCCCTTACCTATCGAGCCATTACATCAACCCAGAAAGTTGAGCTTTCTCTAGATGTTGGGTCATCCTGATGCTTGCTCTACACTTGTGACCAGTAAAGGAGGTGCTGCCTGAGCAAGGAGCTTCTTCATTTGCTGGTGAGATGTCTGTGGAGTTTTAACGTCAAAGCGGAAACACTTAGTGTGGCTTGGCAGGAAGTGGGACTAGGGAGCCAACTGAACGATGAAATTTCACCTCAGCCTACAAGTTATCCCTAGAACTGTTAACAAGCCTGAAGTAACAACACCCTGGAACTTGCACAACATCTGTGGTGGACAAGAGATGGAGGCCCCTGAGGGAAGAGCCACTGAGAGCCACTGAACGCTGACAGAAGACAGCACCGTTAATATACATCAGCATCAGTTCAAGCCTTTCTCTGATGCTTTCTTGGAATGTTATTATTTTCTAAATGTATTTTAAGATCTTATTATAGAAGGCATAGTTTTATTTATACAGAAGCAAAAAGAATGGGGAAAGTTCCTAATCTCATTTATTAAAAAGAAAGTGAATTCTGAATTTGTTCGTGTCTTGCTTCCTGAGTTTGTTCACATCTATTCGCAGATATGTTATACTGTGTTATGAAAACAAGGCTGCACGTGACATTTACGGTCCTCCTTTCCTACTACGTCCCACGCACCACTGATGTCATGTAATGGCTGCGTAGTGCTCTGTCTTACAGAAACACTGCCACTAAGCAGATTCTCCGTTACTGGGCACAACCATCCCTACTTCCAAGATAAATACTTGCAGCTAAATGATCAGTCAAGTTCAAATTGTCCTAGATCCAAGTATGTCCTTAGAGAAAAAAATCCTCATAAGCCTTGCTTTTGAATTAATATGCATGCAACCCGTTTGGATACTGTTAAGATTTTGGATGTTTAAATTTATATTTTTCCTCAACTTTGAGGAAACTTGACCATTATTCTTTTAGATTACATCTCTGTTTCTCCCCACCCCCCATCCGCCTCTCCTGTCTCTTTCTGGAAACCCTATGATGCATAGTTTGCTCGATGGTATCTGTAAGCACACCAGGCTCTGTTTACCTTTTTTTTTTTCCATTTTCCCCACAGATCTGGTAACTTAAAATGCTTTCATTTCAGTACTGTTATTTCTTCTGCCTGCCTGAGTCAGCTACTATTGAATTCTTCCAGCAAATGTTTTGATTCACTTACTTTTTGACTACAATTTTTGTTCATTTAAAAAAAAAATCACTTGTGGGCTGGAGGGATGGATCAGTGGTTAAGAGCACTGGCTGCTCTTCAAGAGGACCCAGGTTTCTTTCCAGTATTCACATGGTGGCTCACAATCATCTGTAACTCTAGTTCCAGGGGATCTAATACCTATTCTAGCTTCCATGGGCCCAGACAGGCAAGCTGTACACATACATGTCCCCAAACACTCATACACATGAAATAATAGTAAAATAATTTTTAAAAAATTACATTGTTTAAAAATAATTTGCATCTCTGTTAACATTAAAATGTATTTGCACCTTATTTTCCTAATTAGCTTTACCTCTTGTCTGTATTTTCCTTTAGTATTTTGAGCATATTATTTAAGACTTGTTTTGAAGTCTTCACTTAGTAAATCTGATATCAGTTTCTTCAGAGTCAGAGTCTAAAAATTAATTTTGTTCAAGTGAATGAACCACATTTTCCTGTTTGTGTGTCTTCTGACAACTGGGCCTTTGAAATCTCCCAGCTTCTTGGATTGACAGACAGGATGGTCAGTGATTCTGCATATGTGTCTCATCTGAATTTTAACTAGTTCCTGTACATGTAGCTGCTTTTAAGTGTTTTAAGTTTCCCAGCAGTATCATCTGTTTCTTCTTGAGACCTTAGCTGGTCTAGCAAGCTCTGTTCAATCAGTAATGTCTGTCTTCGAGCCCTCTCTCTCTCTCTCTCTCTCTCTCTCTCTCTCTCTCTCTGTGTGTGTGTGTGTGTGTGTGTGTGCGCGCACGTGCGTGTGAATGTATACTTACACTCATAAAAAACCCAAGTTCCAGCTGAACATCATTGCCGTCCACCACCCTCCCTCTGAGGCCTTGCTCCCGTGCCCTGTCTTTGTAGCTTTACTTCCTTGCAGCACCAAGTCTTTCTTCCAGAAAATGTGGATCCAGTTGCTCAGAACATCTGCATCTCACTTCCACTGATGCTCTTGAAGGTGCTTGGTGAGGCCACAACAGGGAGGCTCTGGCCAGAGTCGTCTCAGGCAACCATATGAAGAAGGTAGCCTCATAGCATCTTTGAAGGGGTAGAGGTGGGGCTCAGCCTGGGCAGCATCTTGGGATCTTTGAGTGGAAATGTTCTGGAAAAAACAAAAAACAAAACAAAACAAAACAAAAAAACCCTTTCATTCCGGGAAGACACAGTGCTCTTAAGACAACACAAAGGGAATGTTGCTATATATCCTTCATGCCTGGGACTGTCCAAAATGTTTGACACAAGTACTCTCATCTGAGCCTCCTTCAGCTCAGCAGGGCTGAGGCTTGGGAGATGGCTCAGTGGTTAAGGGCATGTGATGCTTTTACAGAGGACTCTGATTTGATTCTTAGTGGTCACATGGCAGTTTACATCTGTAAGTCCAGTCCCAGGGGATCTGATACCCTCTTCTGGTCTCTGTGGGCAACAGGCATGCACATGGTACACACACACACACACACACACACACACACACCATTCATACACATGAATCAATAAAATCTTTGGAAAAAGACATTCACGGGGGAGGGAACAGATCATCTACAATTTATAGCAGAGGGGTGATAATCTCAGAGAGGTTTGGAAACCTCTCAAAAGGCACACAGCTAGTTTTAATAACGGGGCAGTTAGGAAGATAACTGCTGCAATGAGGGACTTTTAGGGCATTGAGTTTAGGAGATCATAAAGATGGAGAAGCCGGCATGGTACAGCAGAGGATATGGTCCAGATTCTCGTAAGCCTTCAGTGCAAAAGAATAGGCTGTGTGCTGCTCTGGTAACTGAGCCCATCTATGAATACAGCAGACAAGATGAGTCTCAGAGATGCTGAAAGGTGGAACGTCTGTGGCTTAGGCAAAGAGATGGAGGACAGAAAGCTGGGGACGTGTCACAGATAGTCCATGATGTTTTCCATTTACAGTATTAGTTACTGAGATAGCAACCTTCAGTTGACCTCCAATGACCACACCTCCTCATGTTCATACCCTTGAAGAGTCCCCTCTCACATCAAACAGCTGACCAACTGGTCTTGGAGACATAGTTTTGCCTATACGGAACACTTATGAGGACTGGGCTATTTGGGTTCTGGCACTGCAAGAAAGAAAAAGAAAAGATTTTGATCGAATGACTCTGTGGGACTTCTGAGGCCCTGTGGCTTCCAGCTCATTTCTTGTTGGGTTGCTTGGTCTAGAGAAGCAAGCCACCATGCTGTGAGGCCACTCAAGTTCCCTTTGGGGAGGTCCTTGTGGTGAGGAACTGACGTCTCCTACTGATAGTCATATGAACATGCCACCTTGGCAATGGAGCCCCTGACCTCAGCCAAGCTGTCACATGACTATAACCCAGGCTGACCTCAGGTCTGTTACCTCAAGAGAAATCCCAGGACCAATCCCACACTATTTTTGTGCAATCAAAGTCCCGACCTAAAGAACCTGTGAAATTGTAAATATTGATTCTGGGACTTAAAAATTATTCCAAGATAACTTAACACATATGCAGTGGGTAGCTAATTCAACAGCCAAACAACAATTTTCCAGACTGGAGACAAATGTGTGAATAGCTGATAGCTGAACTTCTGACTGTGAAGCCCACTTTATCACACCAAAGAAAAGATGTGGGCTGGCTATGTGTGTTTTGCCTGAAGGCTGTCCAAGGTTGCTCATCTCTTGGGGGCAGCAGTTTCTCAGGCATGTGGCTGGACTTTGTGGGGAGGGGACTCTCGGGAGTTGTATATGGCTGGCAAGAATGTTACAGCACCAAGATGGCTATGCAGCAGTGTGGTGGTTTCAGTAAGAATGGCCCTCACAGGCTCACAGATTATAACACTTGGTCACCAGGGAGTGGCACTATTAGGAGTGGCCTTGTTGGAGAAGGTGTGACCTTGTTGGAGGAAGTCTGTTATCGGTGGGGTGGACTTTCAGGTTGTAGAAGCCCAAGCCAAGCTCAATGAGTTCCTCTCTTCCAGCCATGTACCAATCCAGATGTAGAAATCTTGGCCTCTCCAGCACTGTGTCTGCCTGTATGTTGCCGTGCTTCCCACCATGACAATAATGGACTAATCCTCTGAAATACTAATCTAGTCCCAATTAAATATTTTCCTTTATAAGAGTTACTATGGTCACAGTGTCTCTTTACAGCAATAGAACACCGACTGAAACAGGCATCCAGGAAGCCTTTCTAAAACTGCAAACCCATCTCTTCCGGCTCCCCGGGCACCCTCAACCAGGCTGGCATCTCTCACTGGTCTTCCAGCTCCTTGGCACTAGTTCACAATCTCACTTTCTCCAGAGTCCTAGCTCTTGATTTGCTGTCCACATCTTTAAGCAGACCCTGATGGTGGATGATGCGGTTATTTCTATGTATCTTTCTATTGTAAATAAAGATGTGATTGATAAATTTCAAAAACTGTTGTCGGCTATCTTTTTAGGGTAAGTTCCTGACTATGCTTTCTTAACCTTCTGAGTCTGGGGAGATACCTTTTATAGCAAGAGGCTCCAGAGTTGTAAAAGAAGCAGAAGCTGGTATACAGATAGCTTGTTTTTTTTTTTTTTTTTTTTTTTTTTAGGGGTCAGCCTGATCTGAGGCAGGGGAATTAAGGGAATGGAAGGACTGTTTTCTGCAGCCCCTTCCCTATTTCTATTTTAAATGTACAAAGATTGAACAGAGGCCTAGCCATACTAGATTGGCAAGCATGTGTGTGTGTGTGTGTGTGCATGTGTGTGTGTGTGTGTATGTGTGTGGGTGTGTGAGTGTGTGTGTGTGTATACACTCGTGTATGTGTGTGTGTGTGTGTGCATGCATGCATGCGTGTGTGAATGCATGTTTATGTGCACAAGTGTGGAGTATGGATGCCTTTTGAGCTTTCCTTTTTGCACATTTCCAGATGTCCTTTCTGCTTCACCCTGAGCTTCCTTACAGTGTTATCAAAGTGCATCTCTTCTGAAAGGAAGGAAGGAAGGAAGGAAGGAAGGAAGGAAGGAAGGAAGGAAGGAAGGAAGGGAAGGAGGGGAAGGGGGGGGGGGGGGGGGGGGGGGGGGGGAGGGAGGGAGGATAGGAAAAAGAAAGGAGAGGACGGCATGAAGAAGCCTTGATTTCTACAGAGACCTGTGGCTCTTTCTGGGGAGCAGAATTGAAGGCCTAGGTGGACAGAGCTCCCTCATCACCCAGAAAGGATTGGTAGGTCCTTCATGACATGGGTGTTCTGAGGCCCAGGATGCAGAAGGAAGTGCTGCTGGCTTAGGGTTAGGAGAAGGCTGCCTGCTGGGCTGCTTGGTGAGGCAGCCTTGAGTGGCATGGGCTTCCTCAGGCAGCCCCTGAAGCTGTGCCTTACACTCTGCAGCCGCACCTGGACATCCTGAAGCATTGAGGCTTCGCTCTTCACACTCTTGTTTGTCTTCCTCCTTCTTCACCCTAGGACATCTACGCAGGCCTTGAGGGATGAATCCTCCAGAAGGGGAAACAGCCATACACGACTATCATGCCCAGTTCCGCCGGTGAGAACGAGAGACTGTCATTCATACAGCTTGTCCCCCTGAACACACCCACACAGGTGTGGTAAGGACAGCCTCCATGTCCACAGTGGCCCCTCCCTAACCAGCAATTAAGCCATGGGTATGGCTGCACTGGTGATAGATGTTGTCTAGGGGGTTTCTTGTGGGTTGTGTGCTCTGGGGCTGGAGGATAAAAGGATAAGACTCTGGGACTGCTGGAGTGACAGACAGACAGACAGACAGACAGACAGACAGAGGACGCTCGACACTCTGCAAACACATAAACAGGTGGAGGTCAGGAGACAACTTGTGGAGTCACTTCTCTCCTCCCACCAAATGGATGCTAGGAATTGGACTCAGCTCATCAGGCTTGGCAGCAAGTGCCTTCCCCTAAGCCACATTCTTTTGTATGTGTGCAGATATGTGTGCGTGTATGCAAGTATTTGTAGAAGACAGCCTCAGATGTCGGTCTTTGGGCACTATCTACCTCGTTGTTGGTGGTGGTGTTACTATTATTTAATTTTTTCCAAGACAAGGTTTCTCTGTGTAGCTTTGGCTGTCCTTAAACTTGCTCTGTAGATCAGGTTGGCCTTGAACTCACAGAGATCTGTTTCTGCCTCCTGAGTGCTGGGATTAAAGGCATGCATCACCACTGCCTGCCTATTATCTATCTATCTATCTATCTATCTATCTATCTATCTATCTATCTATCTCCTCCTCCTCCTCATCCTCATCATCATCATCATCATCATCATCATCATCATCATCATCATCATCATCATCATAAGGAATGTTCTTTCAGTGGCCTGGAACTTGACAAGCAGGTGAAGTTGATTGGACAGCAAGCTGAAGGGACCTGCCTCTCTTTGCTTTCTCAGCACTGGATTTACAAGCTGTGCTATTATACTCATTTTTTTAAAAAGATGTATTCACTTTTATGTGCATTGACATTTTGCCTGGCTATGTATAACTCTACAACTGGAGTTATAGACAATTGTGAGTTGCCATGTGGGTGCTGGGAGTTGAATCCACGTCCTCTGGAAGAGCAGCCAGTACTCTCAACCACTGAGCCATCTCTCCAGTGCCTCCATTTTTTTTTTTTAAACATGGATCTAGAGCTGAAACTTAGGTTCTCATTCTCACAAGCCAAACATTTGATTGACTAAGTTATCTTCCCAGAGGGAGACTGCTTTCTTTAAAACCCCAGCTTGTTTTCAGGCTGGGTAGCCCACCTCTTCCTGAGAGAAGCGTCCTCATTGAGGACCAGGATACCATCTCTACAGACCTGGAGATAAGCTCCCTCTGCCCACGGCCGTGGAGAGAATGTCCTTCACTGGGCTGGCTGAGCTGCATCCAGGCAGAGCCCTGGCCAAGGTCAGCACTCTCCTGGCCTCCTTCCTGCACTTTTTGTGTCTTCTCCTTGGGAAATTGGATCCCTGGAGAGCTGTGAGTGTGTTTTCAGACTCAGTGACAGGGAGAGAGGAGGAAGAAGAGGAGAAAGAGGAGGAAGAGAAGGAGGTATGGAAGACAGAAAGGAGAGAGGCTTGGGCAAGGGGAGGAAATGCAGAGGAAAGGCAGCTCCTGGCACACTGACATAATACAAATCTATGATTGCCCTAAACTGCAAAGTACCAGTGCGTGGCTCCTCCGAGCAGATCAAACAGCTGCAGTGGGGAGAAGGAGCCACTTCTGGGGCAGGCCCAAGGGAGCTCTGCCTTTGCTTTCTGACTCACATCTCAGGGACAACAGCATGCCCTACAGAAGGAAGATGGAAGAGAGGCTCAAGGGCCTGCCCATGTGCCATGTGACTCCCAGAACTAGAATGGGCTACAAATTTGCACCTCGCCAGTGCAGTCTACGTTTAATGTGATTCTGACGTCTAGGTGTCCTGTGTAGGCCAACATCCTCACCATACACAGGGGCCTCTGGGGACCTGAGAACATAGTGGCCAACATGGGAGGCTCTGTGTGCTCTCTGGAGGGGAAGGCCTCTTGTGATGTTTAGAGAAAGAAATTTTTTCTATTAATCAATAATGAATATTTATTAATATAATATGCATTATATTTATCATATATTAATGTATAATAAATATATAATATTTATTAATATAATTAATTTTTAATAATAAAGGTCATATTTACATTATGATCTAGAAAGAGATTGCAGGTAGTCAGTGGTGAAGGAAAAATCACAAGACTGATGGCATTCAGCTCTGTGTTTGTGTCAGAGAAAGTGATGGGGGAATGAGAAATGCAGCTATGGTGAAAAGGAGGTTTTGGGGCAAGAGATGAAGAACAAGTGGAGGTAGGGGGTACAGAAGGAGACAAGACAGATGCAGAGTCAGAGGCACAGAGAGGAAAGGAAGGATGAGGAAGGGGGGAGGATGGAGAGCAGAAGGCAGCCATGGCCAATAGGAGATGCCAAGCACGGATGCTGAGCACAGACACTGAGCTAGACTGTCTCTGTGCTGGTTGTCAGACAAGAAAATGGATCATCCTGTGGGTCATTTCTCAATACCCACTGTGGTCAAAGTGGTATATGAATGGTTCTCTTGCTTGGAGCTGTCAGAGGCTGGCCACGGATCCCTAATCTGGCACTGTGGCTCCTCTACATGGTTCCTGGGCTCAGACATGAGCACTGCTGCCTTCACATTCCCTGTGTGTTCCCAGCCATGTGTTCATCTTACAGACAATTCCCAAGCGCTGGGATTACAGGTGTTCACACCACTTTCATGTGGTGCTGGGGATTGAACTCACAGCCTTGTGTACACTTGGCTCGCCCTCTACTAACTGAGCTACATCTTCTGCTTATCAGACTTGTTGTCTGTGTAGTTGTCAATCATTACAGGGAACTTCTGTGTTCCTTGGGATGGTTAGGAACTTGTCTCAGTCACCATGGTAATGCATATACACAATCACTTTTGTATTAGTATTTGTTGAATTGTGTGAACCACCTTAATTCTCCTGGCAGAACTGTGTGAACCACCTTAATTCTTCTGGCAGTGCCCCAGAGAAGGGGCTTCCAGTTTTTTATTTCAAGGGCATTGTGTTCTTCCTGTGACCCAAAGGAGTAGAGCACTCAGATGTGTTGGGGGTTCAGTGGGGTGAGGGGATGAGTCAACCCAGTTGAAGATTCTCTCTGTCTGCATTTTGCATGGGAAAGGAAAGATCATCCATAGGAGAGGGTTCTCTGCCCCCAGTGTAGCAGCTGATGTGGTTAGGAGACCGGGCAGGAGGGAAGGATAGAAGCCATGTGCAAGAGTGTAACTTGATTTTTAGCTGCTTTATAGGTTGCTATTTCTATTACCTTTCTTATCACTTCCAACTCCCCAACACTAGGTAGGATAGCAAGAAGGTTAGAAGGGAGAGGGAGAATTGATATCGTTAGACTACTTTCAGCTGATTAGGAATTTCAAGTTCCTTGAGACAATTCTGATTTTCATCCAATTAGCAACCAGCAATCAGCATCCAGCATGCAACATCCAGCATCCAGCACCCAACATCCAGCATCCAGCACCCAGCACCCAGCATTCAGCAACTAGCATCCAGCACCCAACATCCAGCATCCAGCATCCAG
>JADRCD010218379.1:13685-26914 GCA_019843815.1 Montemys delectorum | reverse complement strand
ATATATATTTGCTAGTAGTTACACTATAAATCAATATTTTATTTGTTTTTAAAATGTTGCCTTGTTAAAACCATGATAATATTGATATTCAAGGGACTTTGGTTGAATCTACTCTCATTCATATTTACTCTATATGGTCGTCAACAATTTTAAAAGATTTTAAATTTATTTATTAAAATAAAATGTGCAACAAAGATCCTTTTGTATTGTTAAAACTGACTTGGGGAAAAACTCTAGGGTCCACAGATCAATGATACTCCATAAGTAAGTATAGTGCTGGGATAACAGGGAATCTGCAGGTGAAGGGACAGCCTGATAGTTAAGGAAATATTGCCAATCCGTGAAATATGAGTTTTTAGCTATAAGATTTGCAGGAAATATCCTATTATTTAAAACTTATTTTATTTTTCAAAGACTTCTATGGTTATATTTTGAAGTACTTAGGATTCATCAATGTGGAGTGTTTTTAAAATGGAAAATAGCCTTCAGTAATATCCCATGCCCTAAAATGGTGGCAATTGTGGAAGACCTAATGTGATTTGGCAAGAAGTACATTGTGTACTTCAATCAAGAACTGATTTAATCTCATTACAAAAACTATAATGTTTTTATTGAACTCCTATCTAGTGTCTACTGGTCTAGTCATGTGGGCAGAAAATGACTTCCTTTTTGTTCTTTTTAAGTTAAGATGTTTTTGAAAAGGAAATTAAAGTTATCAAGATAATGTAGTTGATGCTAAGGAGAGAACTTTGAAGTTGAAAGTAGTATAGTTGGAGGAAAGTCAGCCTGTCTTCCATGGGGTGCTTAGATGCCTCATGTTTATTACAGTATGTCGAGCCTCCTTCTAGAGAAAGGCAAATAAGATTTGTTTCATAGTTTCTTTGAAATTAGTATTAATCTACCCTTCTTTCTAAAATAATCCATATTTGATTATTCTCTCATACGAGTTGAACAAGTTGCGTCTTTGAGAAGTAGCAATCAAAACTATATAAAATAGGCTATACTCCTGTAATTTTGTAATCAAAATTGCAAGAAACTACATTTACTATGTTTACATAATGTAATTATTATGATGCTCATTGACTTGAAATGGTTTGACGATAAAGGACAAAGGGCACTGTTACTGTTGAACTACAAAAGAGGGGACGGATTTAAGGTTTTCTTGGGAATTTTCTTTAGTATTTTTCAATAAAGTCAACAAGATTTATCAAATAGAAGAGGCGCTGTTGAGCTTAGCTGAAAAGAGGGCTTCAGTTCTCAAGATTGGCTTACCAAGCTCATGGTGACAAATATGGCATGAGCCTGGCTTGTGGAAAAATACCTTCTCCTACATGAAAAGATGCTGCTTTCCTTGACATAGTATGCATCTTAGTTTTGTTCAGAATATGTAGCTCCCAGAACTGAAATCAAAAGTTTGTCCTAAAAGTAAATCCATGTCTCACTTTGTAGGAACTCAGCAATTATGATGCAAGTGTAACTAGGGCCATGTCTGTCAGGACAACCACTTCTCTATTGAATGTGTTTTAAATGTTTCCTTGAGTTTTAATTGTTTGCTTTACAGTTTTGTTTTGCTTTCCTCAACATGTCTCTGCACATGTACTCGAATGACTATGAGTTCACAATTCTTCTACTTCTGTAATTGTAGTACTGGGACTATAAGAGGGAACCTGAATAGAACCAATTTATTCAATGGGACTAAATGCTTGTTTGGATGTGCTGATTTCAAAGAAGGATCTTACCTGGAAAATTTGCCATTTTTGCAATGCGTTTCTCTGCCCTTTATACATATATATATATATATATATATATATATATATATATATATATATTATTACATCTTCCTATAAATGTTTATATAAAATATCTCTCTCTTTGTCTCTCTCTCTCTCTCACACACACACACACACACAAACACACACACACCCATAGATTTCCCAAAACTATACAGAAGCTAGAATATTTTAACCATCCTCCTAAAATCTAAAATTGGCGTTCTGGAAGACTACCTACATGTTAACAAGAATGAGTAAATTTGTCTCTATTCGAAGCTTGTCTTCTCTTTAAAATGCTTGAGACTTTAATAAGTAATCATTTTCAACTGGCACAGAACTGTCCCACTTTTGAATAGACCAGACTTCAATCTACTTTTTTTTTTTTTCAAAAGGATAGAGTAAACTTAGGACTCAAATTAAGAACTGGGAGAGTTATCACCAAAATATTTTATACACAGGATGAACTCCATCAACCTGCACCTGCCCAGTTTGACCTTTTAGACAAGAGAAATCACAAATAAATCCCAAGACTTTAGGGAGATATCAGAAGGTGGTTTAGGCAGAAACTAGAACAGTCTCCACTGGTCCTGGGACCCTTTCCCATCTTTGTAATGAACTCTTTCTGAATGTGGCCTAGATAAGGAAGCTCACTTTTGACAAAGAAAAAAATAGTATGTAACTACCTAGAATCATATTCCTAACCAGTCATTCCGAAGGCATGATAACTTAAGATCACTTAAAGTCTGGTACTCAAATGTTTTAGTAGCTTTGCTTATCTTTGTCAAAACTGGCATCAAGATCTGAAGCATGACTCAGTCAGTAAAATTCCTCCTGGGAAATTGTAAAGACCTTGTTTGGATCCTCATCACCCATGTAAAAGCTGTGGACATGAATTATTTGGGGATCACAAGGGAATTGAGTGGACCAAGAATGAATTGGAAGAGAGTGTGATAGGTACGTGTATGAAATACTCAAATAATCAAAAGGAATGTTATTTTGGAAAGAAAAGCAAATGTCATCCTCAGTCATCTGGTATCAAGTCATGCAGCAGAGCTTGAAATCAGATCCTTCTCAAGCAGAGACTTGAGCAGAAAGGGAATCACTGCTACTGAGAGAGACTCTGAGCTGGAGGATGACAGATGAGCAGAACTACCAAACTCTGGCAACATTGATACCAAACTACAACTTTGTAGTTCTTTAATTACACAACTGAGAAGTTGATACACTGAAACTGGTTTTCTACCTTCTTAATGCTGTGACTCTTTAACACTGTTGCTCATGTTGTGGTGAGTCTCAGCTATAAAATCATTTTTGTCGCCAGACAGTAGTGGCACATGCCTTTAATTCCAGCACTTGGAAGGCAAAGGAAGATGGATTTCTGAGTTCGAGGCCAGTCTGGTCTACAGAGTAAGTTCCAGAACAGCCAGGGTTACACAGAGAATCCCTGTTTTGATTATAGTAAAAGAAAGAAAACAACAAAAGAAAAAAATCATTTTTGTTGTTATTTCATAACTGTAATAAATCATAATGTAAATTTTTTTTATATTTTCTTTATTTACATGTAAATTTTCCCTTTCCCATGTTCCCCTCCAAAAAACAAACAAACAAACAAACAAAAACAACAAGAACAAACTTCTTTTGCCTCCCCCCTCCCCATGCCTGCCACCCCACCCTGATGGAAAGATCTCCCATGCTCATGGATTGGCAGGATTAATATAATAAAAATGGTCATCTTACCGAAGGCAATCTACAGATTCAATGCAATTCCCATCAAAATTCCAACTCAATTCTTCACAGACTTAGAAAGAGCAATTTGCAAATTCATCTGGAATAACAAAAGACCCAGGATAGCCAAAACTATCCTCAACAATAAAGGAACCTCTGGTGGAATCACAATCCCGGACCTTAAGCTGTACTACAGAGCAATCGTGATAAAAACTGCATGGTATTGGTACAGTGACAGGCAGGTTGATCAATGGAACAGAATTGAAGACCCAGAAATAAACCCATGCACCTATAGTCACTTGATCTTTGACAAAGGAGCTAAAACCATACAGTGGACAAAAGACAGCATTTTCAACAGATGGTGCTGGCTCAACTGGCAGTCAACATGTATAAAAATGCAAATCGACCCATAATGTAAATATTTGATATGCAATATATCTGATATGCAACCCTTGTGAAAGGATCTATTGAGCCCTAAGGGGTCACAATCTACAGGTAGGGAGCTGCTGCCCTAATAGATCCTCATTTGGTTTCTTGCTAGATGAAGCATCCCATAGTGTCATCACCTTACTCACTTCCCTTTTTCAGCCTCTCCTTACAGGCAGAAACAAAGTTTCAATCTTAGGGCATATCTGTCCCAACTTCACAGACATTGCAAGCATATTCAGTCTAGCTCTAAGAAGACAAGGCTGGAAATATGGATAAATAGAGATAACACTTTCATTGATTTTGTTGTGAACAAGGAGTGGATGCAGGCAAATGAAACACTGTGGAATTATATTTATAATTCTGACTTCCATTCTGTAGGTTGCCGTCAATATAATGACAGCTGGGTTGTATCGATTGAAAGAGGAGCTGTATTTTCCAAAGCAGGTAGTACCTTTGGACTCTGGGATCTTGCTCTAATGTTCTTCTCTTGCCACTTTCTGTAATGAATATAATCTACATTATTGTCAGCTGTCCATTGTGGTTTTCTCTATTTTCTAATGATACCTTTGCAATTAGACTTGGAAAATTATCCCCCTAATAATTTCCTCTCCCATTCAGAGTTAATAGTTTCTTAATCTCATTTCCATTTCTTTTCTATGTATTTTTTTTCCTGCACTCAGAATCTTTCTTTTTACTAAGAGACCCATTCTGCTTCTTTGTTTTACCCAGATTACCTTGATGATCTATCTAATGTTAATTTAGCTCCTCTAACTTTCTTTCAGGACTTAGAACTGAGCTCTTCAAAAGAGTATTACTTGAAAAGCAGAAGTTGGTTAATCATTTTGAAGAGGTGTTAGTTTTGTCTAGAGTAACTTTGCAAGGGTATATAGCTTTTATTCACCATAAAAATCTCTAGATAATAGGAACAAAGCAACTGAAATTCAAACTAGGCCATGTTCCACCTGTCAGAGTTTCGACTCATAAAACAGAACTGTCTCATAAAAACAACACTTGCAGCACATACACTTTCTTCTACATTTCCCTTTGACTGAGAGAGAGAGATGTTTCCAGAGGGAAGTATCTGATGCAAGTGCATCTATTATAATATATATATAATGTATATATTATATATCATATATTATATATACACATATATATGTGTATGTATGTATACATAATTATCACATTTTCCTTTCCATTCCTCCTTCCAAACACTCTCATATAACCATTTCTTCTCCCCTTCAAGTGAATGGCCTTTAGAAACAAATAGATCCAAACCACAGGAAAAAGAGAAAGGTTTTTTTTTTATAGTGGTAGATCTAGGATCTCATGTAGGTCAAAGGCGAACATGGGTAGAAGAGTTTGGAATAAGTCTATCTTCCTGCAAACTTGTTTTGAAATATCTAGTCCAAGAAATTAAGTCTAAAGGTTGAGGTGCCTGGATTCTCTAGGAGCAAGTTGCATTTCTAAATTTTCGTTTCTCTTAACTTTCCTTCTTCTCTTCTTGTGACTGTAAACTTTGTAATTAGTATCATTTATCTATGAAAAATGTAGTTTATATACAACAGAACTTTAAACTTATGCTAAAGTTTTTGGAAAAGGGACATGTAACTATTCACAATTGTAAGAGGAAAAAATAAAAACTTTTCTTTTGTTATTTTTCTAAATTCAAAAAACCATCATATTTATGTATACATATACACATACACATATACATACATATATATGTATATATATACACACACACACACATATATATATATATATATATATACATATAGCTCATATAACTGTTTACTCTGTACAATGTTGTCTGTATGCATGTTTTCAGTACTGATTACTTAGCACTGGACAAACAATTGGTCTGCTCGTCCCAGAAGAGGACCACCTCTACTGTTCCCAGGTTTCCTCAGTTGCCCATAGTTCTTTGTGTAGGATTGAGATTCTGTGAACTTTACCATAATCCCTAATAGTCAGTCTGTAAACATTTGTCTTTACATCCATTGATATGTTACAGTCTTTACTTGTCATCACAAAAACCTCTTATGGCAGATGAAGAGCACTACAGAAAACTACAACTGATAGAAGTGCATAGCTGGGGAATCCACACTCAATGGATACATTGAGAAGACGCTCCTGTACCTAAGGCTCAGGCAACATTGGGGCAGAATATGGGGCAGAAAGATTCCAAGAATAGGAAGATCAAGGACTTTGCTATGTGATTGTGTATCCTAGCAGCATCGGAATCTATAGCCATCAATTCTCAGCAACATGACTGCTCAAATGTGAGGTAAACAAGAAAGACACAACAGAGATGCCAAGTTGATCTTTTTTATATAATTCCCACAGGGTGCTCCCAAAGGCTTTGGTTATACTTCCATTGTCAGTTCTTATTTATCCCCATTGATATATTGGTACAAGAATTTTAATGTTTGGATCAGAGCACATGGTGTTTAGTATAGGAGACTGAGAAAGACATTTGTGTCCCAAGTGGCAGAACCTTTCTTCTTCTTTTTGCCTAGCAAGTGTTTCTTTATTTGTAACAGTTCTATATCCATCGTCTATCAGATTTTGGTAGCCAGTTGAATGGCAGCCAGTGTGATTGGGCTTCAATGAAAACATGAAATTAAGCCATAATGTGAGATATATTTAAAGCTGATTTGGCACCTACTAGTCAACAAACTCCTATGCACTTAGAGCTTCTCTCAGCCAAATAATGTACCCTCATAATTTATCAGTCAAGAGAAATTTAAATGAAAATGACAAACACATACACAGTATAAGCATGAACATGAAATGCCATCTTTTAAAAATGTTAAGAAATTTGGATCAAGCTCATCTGTGAATTATTTAGAAGCTGTTCATTTCTCATTCACACATACATACATTTGATCAATCCTCATATGGTCTTGTTCTTTTTCTTGGGGCATCTCATGGCTTGATGTTCTAGGGTCAGCTTGCTTTTTCCAAGAGAGTCCAGTTTGATCTTCACTAGACCTCCAGTGAAGTGTATGGAACAATGATTAGAGTGCCTGGGAGAGCAGAGATTCTGGGAAGCAGCAATAGTGCTTCTGAAAGCTTGTCTGTGCAATGGCTCTTCCCATTCAGCTTAATCTTTCTTTTGAACCTTGCTGGAAATAGCTCTGTTTGAAACAAAAGACTGGCGATTAAATGCATGCATCCTCATCATTTCCCATAAATTTTTAATTAGTGTGGCTTTAATTTTTCAAAATACTTTAGGTTTATATATCTAATTTCTTGAGGTTCTGCATGTGAGCTTTATTCTGTATCTTAAAATTATTTCTGCTATGTCTTGATGAAATTATAATAAGAATATTGGTTCTGGCATGAAAGTTTTTACTTATAATATGAATTATTTAAATGTTTTGCTTGTAAAGTAGGTAGTAGAAATATACTTTTTTGATTTTGACATAATTAAAGTAACATTTTTTATTAAAACAAGCACATATAGATGGAAAACAGGCTAAGAATAGATAATAAAATGTGTTTCAAACATGATGATATAATAAAGATCCTTCAAATATGTGCTTTATCTGCCAAAGCAAAAGAAAAATATTATCTTCATAAACAACTAGATTTTAAAATAGAACAAACTATAGATCAGACAGCAAATAATTTTCTATACATAAGCCCTTAAGATTTTACAGTATTAATTTATAATATTAATTTAAAACTACATGCAAAATTCTTTTCATTTTTTCTCCTAGCTGGACAATTAAAAACTGATCACTTACAATTGTTCTTCAGAGTTTAGTGACCAGAAAATTTACAAATGCTATGGCTGCCAGAGAAATGGGAAGTGTATGAACAGATTGAAGTAAGCACTACAGGCAAATTTGGCCATCATTTGTTACTCCGTAAGTATTGCATAAAATTGAAATGCTTCCCTCACAGAGAATTAAAAGTTAAAAGTTGTTGAAGTTTTTTTGTAAAAGTCCAAAGATGGTCTTATATACATATTTACAATCATATTATGACATAATGTATTTTGTGATCATATTTCACTATCCTTTTGTATACAGTTGGTTCAAGATATTTTAAGTGCCAAAAATTCAGCTGCATTTTCTGATGGCATAAAATTTCAAATAACTCAGCACAGGGCAGAGCTGATCCACCAGACAATCTCCCACACCCAGAGAAAGCTTAACTTCCAGGAGCTCCATCACAATGAGGCTCAAAGGTAAAAGATACCCCTTTCCTTGGTCTAATTGGGACTCCACACAGGAGTCAGGAGAGGCAGACCCTTTCTGCTCTACCCTCCTGGAGAAACATCTTCCTTCTAGCCCACAAATTGGACCTCGGGCAGAACCAGCACTCCAGATATCCTCCCAACCCAGACACAACTTGAATACCAGGAGATCGATCACAACCAGGCTCACAGGTTCACGGGAAGGAAAGGATCCAGTAAGAGACAGCAAGGTAAGTTAACACCTGAGATAACCAGATGGTGAGAGACAAATGCAAGACCATATGCATCAGAAAACAAAGCCACTTGGCACAATCATAACCCATTTCTCCAACCACAGCAAGCCCTGAATATCCTAACACACCAGAAGAGCAAGACTCCGACCTAATTTTTTTTTATCTTTTTTATTAGATGTTTTCTTATTTACAAAACTAAAACAATCCCACCCACTCCTGGCCCTGGCATTCCCCTACACTGGGGCATAGAACCTTTACAGGGCCAAGGTCCTCTCCTCTCACTGATGACTGGTTTGGCCGTCCTCTGCTATATGCATGCTGCTGGAGCCATGAGTCCCCCCCATGTGTACTCTTTGGTTGGTGGTTTAGTCCCTGGGGGCTCTGAGGGTACTAGTTAGTTCATATTGTTGTTCGTCCTAAGGGGCTACCAACCCTTCAGCTCCTTGGGTCCTTTCTCTAGTTCCTTCATTGGGGACCCTATACTCAGTCCAATGGATGGCTGTGAGCCTCTACTTCTGTATTAGTCGGGTACTGTCAGAGCCTCTCAGAAGACAGCTATATCAGGCTCCTGTCATCCAGCACTTGTTGGCATCCACAATAGTATCTAGATTTGATGATTGAATATGGGAAGGATTCCCTTTCATCTTATAAAGATAATAGAGAACCTTAAGGAGGATATAACTCCCTTGAGAAATACAGGAGAACACAGGTGATCAGATAGAAGCTCTTAAAAAGGAAACACAGGAAATACAAGAAAACACAATAAAACAGGTGATGAACTTGATACAAGTCATGGACCACATGAAGCTCAAGAAGAAGGAAAACCAAAGTGTGGATGCTTCAGTCCTTCTTAGAAGGGGAAACAAAATACCCACTGGAGAATATACAGACAAAAAGAGTGGAGCAGAGACTGAAAGAGAGACCATCCAGAGACTGCCTCGCCTCGGAATCCATCATATATACAGTTACCAAACCCAGACACTAGACAAATTGTCAGCACAGAATTAGGGAATTGGGCTAAGAATCGATCCCCAATTGACAGTTGCTCTGAGAAGGAAAATCAGTTTCCTCCAATGGAGTGACACTGGTTAGGAGTAGTTAACTACCACCACTACTACCACCACCAAAAATGAGCTCCACTTTTTAAAGATAAATTTTAAGAGAGAGAGAGAGAGAGAGAGAGAGAGAGAGAGAGAGAGAGAGAGAGAACCTGAATTCTGATGGAGAGGGGCATGGGGAGGATCTAGCAGTATTTGGAGGAGGGAATATAAAGCAATCAAAATATATTTTTTGAAACTTTCATAGAATAAACAAAAAACATTAAGAAGTATCTATTTATGTATTCATAGTTAATTACTCTTGGATATTGTTCTCCCTTTCTATTTCAATAGTGACTTCATCTTCTTGTTGCTATTTTCAGTTTTCATGCTTACAGATGACCTTACTGTAAACATCTTTGTCAAGTACATTTTCCTAACACCTGTTACAAAATGCTACAGGCTTCCATACACATGTGGTACCATATTGGAATGATCCAGTTCATTTGGCATAATGCAAATAGGTAGAGGGTATGTTGCCTAACAAATTTAAGCACCATTATATTTTGATCAAGAGATTTTGAGAATATTTTGGATGAGATAATGTATATTCTTTCAAATTTCTTATTGTAAAAGCAAGCCAGTCAAAGAGACAGCACTTAGAACCAGCGCTATTTTGTTAAAGATAATGTAAGCCATATAATAAAATGTATATAATTAAATCAGATTTTTCATAATATCATTTGACATAGAAGCACAAATATGGAATTTTACACATACTAATTTTTAGTTAATTAAATGCTTCCTGAAGGAAAGTTTACAGCATACATACATACATACATACATACGTACATGTATAAATTATTTGATTTTTTTTTCTTTGTAGAGGTACTCAAGTCTCACTGTGCATGTTAGGCCTCCTTCTATCTTGTAGGATCTGGGGATTAGGTTAGAGCAAAGCATCTCACCAAGCAGACCATCTCCCCAGCCCCCGTTGAGATGGTCTTAAGCTTAACATTTTAAACTAGATTAAAAAGAGAAAATGGAAGATATTCTGAGATGAGTTGTAATTTTCCTCTTTGAATCATGTTTTCTATGTTAAGTAAACAGGAAATATTTAGTATTATCTATCAGTATAAAAATGATAAAATTTTTAAAGATTTATTTATTTATTTATGTGAGTACACTGTAACTGTCTACAGACATAGCAGAAGAAGGCATCAGATCCCATTACCGATGGTTGTGAGCCACCATATGTTTGCTGGAGTGAACTCAGGACCTCTGGAAGAGCAGTCAGTGCTCTTAAGCACTGAGCCATCTCTCCAGCTAGATAAAATTTTTACATGCTATTGATTTCACAATCAGAATAGGATCAGTATATTTAGAATAAAAATTATCTCTATGACTTCATTTATTTATTTTAAAAGTTTTATAACTCAATACACATATCTTTGTGCTGGTTTTGTTCATTTATAAGTCAAGTTACCCAATTCCTATCCTATCTTCAAAAAACTTTCATCACAAATACACACACACACACACACACACACACACACACACATTTTGTGCAGACACATACTTACGCATACCATCTTGTAAAGGTAGTCTTAGGGATAACACATTTACTACTTAGCAATAAAAAATATTGGTTTGCTTTGAGAGTAGTATATACATGTCTAGGACAGGGAAAGTGGCCAGGACCCTTACAACTGATTCAGAAGACAAAATCACCCCTGAGAAGCAGGCACCGCAGATTTTATTAGGAGTGCACAAAAGCCTATTTTGCTGCAAGCCACTCGGGTAATTCTTAAGCATAGTGTTTCAAATAAACACTGACGGTTATGGGCACCATCCTTAGAACACACCACATGAAAAACGGATACTTCATCATGAACATTGCATGTTTTCTGAATGTGACACAATGATTACTTTCTATCTCTGTGAAATATGGATTATCCCTTTAACAACATAGTCACATTTTTACTTTGTATGTGAGTGATTTTATTAGTTTTTGTTTACAATAGGCTGGCTTTTACGTGTGTTCCTAAAGCAGACCTCTTATTTTATAGCCTCTTATTTTCAATTGCTAATTTAAAAAAATCCACTGATTATAGTTTTACAAACATTTCCATTTCTGTGAATTATTGCTTAAATGATAGGTTTCCCATCTCAAAAGCTTCTTAGTTTTCTGTTTTCAAGTGTCACTCCAAGTAGATGCTTCTTACCTAATTACTTTCTAATACATGTGTCTTCCTATCAAATAATTATCAAGAAAAGCAATATGTGCTGGAAATGAACAGCTCCACTGTAATATGCTGTGTTCCCTGAGCATGGCTGGTCTTAGTTCCTTAGCCTTTAAGACAGCAAAAATGCAAGCATAAACATAATACACATCAAATAACAAATTGCATAGGAAGGAACATAATAATATTGGATTCCTAAGCTGCACTGCTGTACTTGTTTATACACAGGGCTTAAGCTTGATTAGGTGGTGGAGGATGATTCAAATGGCATAACAAATCTCTATTAATTGGGAAAGATTTCCCTAAGGATGCAGATTTTAAATTCTCTTCTAAAGGAGTTGAGTCTTGGAGGATGCTAGGAAAGAGATGCTTGGATGTGTGACACCTTGTTTCCATAAAGGGATAAGGAGAGATTAAGAATGATGGAGGGGAAATGCATCTTGGGAGTCTTTTGGGAAATAAGGAAGTCCATACTCAGGATGTTCATGTACATGTGGCCATATCAAGTTTGAAGACCTGAATGATCACTATGGTAGTGACATTAGACGAGAGGAACAATTTAAAATAGAAGTCTCAGTGAGAGGACAAGTGACTAAGGGTTGTGGCTGTGGTGTCGATCATGGTGTTGATAATGACGAAGTCTACATATATGTATTTAGTACGTTGAGAGAAAGCAGTTTGTATAATTTTTGCATAACATTTTTGTATTTCAACTTTTTTATAAGCCTGTGCCTAAGGCAATTATTAGACATTTTGGATAATAATTATGTGTATAGTTGTATCAAAGAATTAAAAATACGGAATGTAGGAGGGAGCTGAGTCCTGCTATTTGCCATCTAATCTCAGGGCCTTTTGGAGAGAAATTAGCAATGCTTGATGAAATGACAGCTGTACCTGGTGTCGTTTTTCAAGACTGGTGATACATTGTTCTTATGTATTGTAATCGCCAGCTAGACGAGCCCTAGCTGTCCTTCAGATCTTCTGGTATGTCATATTTGTCTATTAAGAAATCCCTAAAGAAAATCAACAACTATCTTAACTACTTTGAAAGAAACAAAATAATAGACACTATAAACAAATAGTTTGCTTTGTGGTAAAGAGAGACTGTTATGAACTCACATATTGCATGATACAGTACAATGAAACTATAATTTTATTAAACACTGATAAAATGGGGAGTTTTGCTAAATGATACTATACCATCCATACAGGTTCTATATGGATATAACGATCATCATATGAGATTTTTTAATTCAGAAAATATAATCTTATAGGCATAAATATGTCACCATGTCATGTATATTAATAAATGTGCTGAGAGTTAGAGTCAAATATATGGTCTCTTTGAAATATGTGTAGTTTTCCTCAATGTGAGATCATTATTGAAAATATGATAACCAACATTTCTTACCCATAGCATTTCTTTAGTTTTCGTTGATAATTTTAATCACCACATAACTAGCTCCATTTGTTTACAAGAAGAGGGTCTTAGTGATTGCTATGATTGTATAAAATGATTTACCATCTATCCTTAGCATGAGTTATGCCAGCCTTGAACTACTTGGTGCTTTGAGAACAGT
>JADRCD010218379.1:0-13285 GCA_019843815.1 Montemys delectorum | reverse complement strand
CATGCTTTCTAGTTCATTCTAACAAGATGAGGGCATCATATCTACTTTGCCACCAAACTAGCTGATCTATAAAAGAAAGATCAATTCACTTAAAAGACACTTGAATCCACAGTACATATAAACAACTTTGTTTACAACTACAGTATATTAAAACTGCTAAGAATAAGGTTTAATTTGATAATTTGAAGAGTAGGAGCACACATTTTGCTATCTCCCAGTATTTAGACCTTTATTTAGTTTAGTCAATATTATTTGTACATTTTGACACACATTGTCTGTAGTGATTCCTACTATGACAAAACCTCTACCATCAGTTCACATGTTTCTCTAATGAAACCCTTACTATTAAAGGGTTTTAACAAGGATTTACTATTTTTTTTAGCTCAAAGTATGTTCTTCCCTTGCACTGAGAATAACTTAACTAATAAGTTAAAATAAAATGATCAAAATATTTTGCACAATGAATTCTTATACATCTGAAATGTAACAGCCTGCATTTGTGTAAAATGCCATTGTTCTGAATTACTTTCAAAAATTATACAAGTTTGAGGATACTTGTTCCCTTTCTTTGTCGGTCATGAGCTTATTTCTGCCTTGCTTTTTTGGTACTGTACTAGTCATGGTATAATCAGTTAGTAATTTATCCTTTTGTTTATTGGTTCCAAAAATGCAGGCTTTGCTAATTATGTAGGCAATACTCAGGAGAAATGAGAAGAAATAGGAAAATAGCAGAACAAAAGACAATTCAAAAATGATATAAATGAAAGGATTTTTTAAAAATCTGGAATTAAACAACTCATCTTTTTGATATGGTTTAAAGATACTTCTGTAATGAGTCATGGATGTTTGCATGTCCTTATGCATAAAGCTGCTTGTTTCATAGCAAAATATCAGACGAGGATGATTTTTCAAGTTCTCTTTTTCCCTTAGACATTTAGCAAAACCTGATCACAAATAAAGATTGGAGAAGAATATTTATCATATTGGTTATTTAGATCAAAATGAACAGTAATTTAAAACTTTAGCTTATTAAAAGCATGTGAATTGAATGTACCAGGACTCAATAACAGCACTGTAATGCTTAACTCCAGCTGTATATATCTTTGTGAATGGGGTTCTAAAAAGGCAAATTTGCTTACATCTCTCCTTCCTGACACCGTGGTCATTGCTTTATGGGATTGCTTTCATTTGTTCGTCTACAGTCATTTTTGATTTTGGCTGCTGCAAAAAAAAAAAAATCAGATGCCCTGGATCAAAACAGGGTCTCACAGCATAGTTGTACCACCAAGAAATAAAGGGAAGATTGTGACTGATTTTATCATAAAAACATAAGCAACAACATTATGATATTTAACAAGGGCAAATATTCCACACACTGTTCTTTGTTGTTACAGAAAATGCATGAAGGTTCTTCCTTCATAGGAAGTCTTTTTAAATAAATAATATGTCACATTACCTGTAACTGAAATTATGCTAAATTTTTAAAAAAGGGTGTAGTGGCTCCTTCAACGTACATCTTGCATTCCTTGCTGCATTGCTAACCGTAAGCATGTTGTACAGTAAGTGAGCCTGAAGCTAAGTTAAGCAGGCAGATTAGGGCTGTAATATAGTATCGGAACTCATAAATCAAGCGTGTTTGCAGATTTTCTTTCACATATTGCTCCTTCTTACAGTTCAGACAAGTCATAATTACACATCAGTAGGCATTGTGAACAGAGGAATGAGCTACAACATAACGCACAATAAACCCTGTCATATAAAAGCAAACTGGATAAAATAACAGAAGCAATACTCCATTTTACAACATCACACTAAAGAATTACACTGTGCCATTGTGTATTATTCTGATCAATCATGAATCCATCTACAATGGACAGCTCAGTGGGCTAAAATTTACCATTGAAGAATAGTTTTCAGTTTTATTATTTTCCTGTTTGATTATACACATTAAGTACGAAATTGTGTATGATTCTAAAAAGCCACAGGTACATAATATAACACTGCCCTGAACACACTGCAATTAAATAAATTCTGCTAATGCTCTTTTAAAGCTTTTTTTTATTAGACATACTTAAAATAATTCATGCCAGATGAACTATAAGTGGTTCTTTATTCATGTTTTATTAGTATTATAATTTTGAGTAATTATTCAGGTATTCTTGTTACCTTAGACCAAAGAGATGTTGACTTTGAAGTCTTTTCTGTTATTCTCAGGCTTAGATGATATTACCACTAAGCTCAAAGGGCCTTCCTTTATCACTAGGTTTGAGCTCAACATTGAAAATGGGATTTAATGAAACATGAGCAAATATTGGTTGTTTCAATTCTAATAAAACATTTAAAAGAACTTATAAATGTTAGGTAATTGTTGAATGCTAATCTGAAATTGCTACTACAGGTTTTATTTTATACCTTCAACCCAGCAGGTGTTGTGGAGTATATTTTTCACGTTATTTATCACAAATTATTTTGAGAGGTATGGGGGTGTTTTACTTACTCAGTTGTCATAAGAATTGTATTACGGTTAATCTATCAGAAATATAGTGAACGTAATTTAAAAGCCAGAGAGTAAATTTAAGACACACTGGAATTCCCCTCCATCTGTTGCTGGTTCACATTCTAAGTAGTATTGGCAGGCATATGAAGGAAAGCACCCCTTATTGAGAAATGGGGAGATATTATAAATGAGAGGCTATTTTAATTATATTTATTTTGCTTATTTATTTTTTTGATTCTTTTCTTTTGGATGCTGTTTTTGTTGCTGTTGTTGTTTGTTGTTTGATTTTAAGCTTTCCAGGCAAAATGAAAATAGATAATTGGGCTAAAGAGAATGAGTACAAGTCAAACATTTTGTGCAAATGTATATGACATTGGAACAGCACACCCAAGTTGAAAGTTGAGATGAGATGATTCCACTGTGCCCATGATGTCCACACTTCTAACGTCTGTCCACATAAGTTAATATTCTGTTTTCATAGTTATCATTTTATCCAGATAAAACAATCATTCTGATGTCAGAAGGTTCTGTGCTGGCCTATGACATAACTATAACAATCCTTTGTTGCAGTTCTATTTCCTGAACTATGTATTAACTTCCTATACTCATGATTGCAGAGGGCAACTGATTAGCATACAGCCCAATCTCACACAGTAATATAAATACTTAATGGTGATCATTTATGGATGCTTTCTAGGTTAGATATCATTTCATTTTCAGAAGAGATTGACACATACACAGCATCTTTTTCAGTTATTGTTCACACTTATTATATATGGAAGTTGCTTAAGATAACTACCTAAGCCAGGTGCAGTAGCATAAACCTATAAGCCACTATTCAGAAGGCTGAAGCATGACTTCTGTGAGTTTCAGTCCAGCCTGGACTACATAATGAATGCTGAGTTTAGCAGGTCTACCTAACAAGATCATAACTCAAAAATATACTAAAATAAAACATTAATCAACTATGTCATGGAGAAGCAAGACGCTGATCTCAGGTGGCCCAAGTCTGGAAGCTGTGCTAACAATTATTTCCCAATTGCTATCTCTCAGGTAATCCACATTATACTTAATTCTAGTAAATTATACTCTCTTCTCATGAGGAGGTTGCTGTCTAATTGTCTAAACTCACATTTGATGCTGGGCTAAGCGTTGTTCTGACTGGAATATTTCCAGCATCTTCACTGTGAACACCAGCAGAGGTACTGGGGAAGACAGGATGCCTGGATTCTCACCAGCATCACCTGCAGTTTCTTTTCAGAAACATATAACAGTGTCTTAGGTTTTATTTTATTTACTCTTATTTTTCAACCCAAAATTTATCCCATTTACAAGAAATGCAGGCACAGCAAATGGAGCAAAGATTGAGGGAATGGACAACCAATAACCAGTCCAACTTACAACCCGTCCCGTGAGCAAGCACCAATCCCTGACACTATTTATGAAACTCTGTTATGCTTACAAGCAGGGGCACATTTTCCTCTGAGAGGCTCCACCAACAGAGTCAACTAACCTGGACTGTTGGAACTCTCAGAGTCTGAGCCACCAAGCAAAGAACATAAAGGAGCTGGACCTAGGCCTGCCCTCACATATGTAGCAGATATGTAGCTTGGTCTTCATGTGGGTCCCACACAACTAGAGGGAGGACTATCCCAAAAGCTGTTGCTTGTATATGGGATATGTTCTTGTAGCTGCCTGTCTTGTCTGACCTTAATGGGAAAAGAAAGCCTAGTATCACAGAAACTTGAAGTGTTAGCTAGGGTCAAGGGATACCCAGGGGTCCCCCACCCACTCAGAAAAGGGAAGGGGAATGGGGAAAGGATTGTGGGAGGAGATGACTAAGAAGGTGAGAGAGATGTAAGGTGAATATGTAAAAATTTAAATTAAATTAAAAAGATATATTTTTTTCAGATCATAAGCCTAAAAAATTTTTTCTCAGCCCTATATGGTCACATTTCAGTAATGACAAATCAAAAGATAAGTCTTCAGATATTTTCCAAACTGGAAATTATACGTTGAGCTCAGTACTGAGTTTTCAGCGCCCCTGCTTGTAAGCATATCAAAATTTCATAAATAGTGTCAGAGATTGGTGGTTGCTCACATAATGGGTTTTAAGATGGACTGGTTATTGGTTGTCCATTCCCTCAATCTTTGCTCCATTTGCTGTGCCTGCATTTGTTGTAGATAGGATAAATTTTGGGTTGAAATTTTTGTGGGTAAGTTGGTGTCTCTATGATTCCACTGGGGTTCCAGTCTGGCTAGAGGAGATGGTCTTTTCAGGCCCTATAAACAAAAAGGCATTTTTAAAGTGACTACAGTTCCAAAAATGATTTATAGATTTGAAATCACATTTTAGAAAAAAATTCCCATATTCTCTGTGAAGCTTTTATAAGAGCTGTTAGTAAACACTTAAAACAATAGCGAGAACAGTTTTTTACTTTATTAATTTTACTAATGATATTAGTACTAACAACAACAACAACAACAACAACAACATGAATACAGTTGAGAATGAAGGTGGGCAGGAGAAGACCAAGCCCTTTAAACTATGGAAAGCACCACTGCAGTTTTCGAAAAAGCCCCTTTCTCCCATCTCAACAAATCAGTGTCCATATGTAATTAAATATAAAATAAAATATGAGAATAATACTGTTTCCCAAACTGTGGGTCAAGTTAGCAGCTTATAAAATTCTTGCTTCATGTTGACAATAGTGCCAACATTTCAAATAAGGAGCATGTTTGCTTTCAAATGCAGAACTAAGTCTCTCTCTCTCATTCTCTCTGTCCCTCTCTAATACACACACACACACACACACACAGAGGCAGAGAAAGCGGGGCATGGATGTAGGGAAGGAGGGAGAGAAGGAGAGACTGAGAGTGGAGGGGGGATATTAGTATGTCTGTCAAGCTGAGATGTGGCAAAGGGTAATTTTGTCTTTATCTAGAAATCTTGCTAACATCAGAAGGAATCGGTACAAAGAGTATTATGAGACATCTGTTAACTGGATCAGCCAAATTACACATATACATTCTTTAACATTTCTAAATAGTCATCACTTTCAATGGATAGCTATGTGGACAGCAAAACTGTATGAAATTCAGTTGAACTCCAACTGAATGAAAAAGGCATTTTGGCAATAAAAAATTTCGGCTGGAAACATGGATGCTGAAATAATGAGTAATTCACAGTTGATTTGCAGTTTGGAGTTTATGTAAGTATATACAGCCATGGGGTTAAAAGGCCTTTCTTCCTCACTCATTTTTCTTAGAAAGTGTTATTATCCAGCCTGTTTAAATAGCAACTATGCAAATTTTCATGCTTTATAAATGCTACACCAAAGGATTTTCAACCAATCAATTAATTCTATTTATTTTTCTGATTGTCAGCAGATGAATATCTAGAGAGAGTAACATTTTTTATTTTTAAGTTGGGTTTGTGCAAAACTATGAAGCTGTTTTCTATGGAAGTATTTTGGAGGAAAAGAAAAATAATGAAACATCATAACACATGTTTTATCTACCCATAAAATTTAACTTTCTTTTACTCTCTTTATATCTGTTCTTATTCATAGTTGAAATATGGAGAAAAGAAAAGCACAACCCACAATATTTTGTATACCTATTATTTAGTGTATTGCTTAGGCAATACTAAAGTTGCTTAGCAATCTCTAACATATATTATTCCTAAACTGTCCCTAGTTTTTACTTTTGTAAATATCTGTAGAGGAAGTAGAGTGGGGAATTCTCATTTTTTTCCTGTTGTTACTGCTGTTTTTGTGCTATTGATCATTGCTTTATCATCTAGGTTATCCTTTAAGTTATTATGTGTCTGCCTTTACCCCTGTCCCTACAGATGCTTACTACAGGTGTATACCACACATACCCAACTGGAATCTCAGTTTTACAAAGAATACAAAAAGTACATCACCTTATTAGATAACCTGTAAAGCTATCATCTCCAATAAAATCTTCCACAGAGAAAATATGGATTAAAAGAAGAAGATACAATGTGATCAATTTTTATGGTATTTAATATTACAAGACTGGAAAGAAGAGAATAACTCGGTAATATAAAATAAAGTTTGGGAAGAAGCAGAGACAGAGTTTGAAAAGAAATTAGGACTGTGTTTTCCTAGAAACCAAGTGAAGACAACAGTCACATGTCAAGAATGTCAGAATCCTGGGGAACAGGAGGGATGAGGCAGGGGAGAATTAAGAGGGAAAATACTGCGAGAGACAACTGGATTGGGGGAGCATCTATGGGATGAGCTAGGAACCTAGGAAAATGGAAACTCCCCTAGAATCTATGAGGGTGACCCTAGCTAAGACTTCTTGCAATGGGGGAATATGAAGCCTGACCTGGCCATCTCTTGTAACAAGGCAAGATTTCCAATGGAGGGCTTGGGATTCCAACCCAGTCAACAAATCTCTGGACCCTCAACTTGTCCTTGCTATAATACGTACAGGGTTAAAAGATTGAGCAGAATTTGAGAGAAGGGTTAATCAATGACTGGTTTATCTTGAGACCCATGCTATGAGAAGGAACCAACTTCTGTCACTATTAGTCATACTCTGTTAAACTTTAAAACAGGAGCCTAGTATAACTGTCATCAAAGAGACTTTGCCCAGCAACTGATGGAAGCTGATGTAGAGACAAATAGTCAAGCATTACATAGGTGTTTGTAAACCCACTTAAGAGGGAAGGAAGAATTGAAGGAGCCAAAGGGGTCAAGGGCACAACATGAAAACCTATATAATCAACTAACATGGACCCATGGCGGTCATAGAGTCTGAACTGCCAAACAGACAGTACTCCATTGGATAGACCTAGACCCTCTGCACATAGACAATGTTTGTACAGCTTGGTCTTCATGTGGGACTCTAAAAGTAGCAGCAGAGGTTGTCTCTGACTGCATTGCTTGCCTTTGGATGTCTTTTCCTTCATTGGTCTGCCCTGTCTAGCCTCAGTAGAATATGTACTTAGTCATACTGCAACTTGGTATACCAAGGCTGGTTGATAGTCATGGGAGGATCCCTCTTTTCTGAGGAGGAAGGCAGGAGGAGTGGATGGGGGTAAGAAGCAGGGACTAGGAGAGGAGGGAGAAAAAAAGCTGTCATCAGGATGTAAAGTAAATAAATAATTTTAAAACAGAATGTCAGAATCAACAACAGCATATCATGAGTGCAGGATGTATGGTTGCTGTCTTTCAAGGTAGCAACCAAGGTGTGAACTTGTTGTGGCGCTGACATCAGCTTTAACTTCCCCTTTCTTCTTTCCCTTGGTTCTCTTCACTTTCTGTCCTAGTGATCATATACTGGTCCCCCATATTTTGCTGAATTATTCTCTAATGAAAAGCCATGAGTTTTTTCTTTTGTGTCTCCATTTGTCTTGGAAAATAAAATAAAAATTTACTTCTTTGCACATGCCGCTCTTCTGTCTTTATTCTGATTGGAACTGCTTCATACTTTGTGGAGTAAATTGTCACTGAGGGGTAATGAATATTGAGATACCTGAATCATTAGAAATTGATTTTAAAAGTTTTAGTGTAGATGATATTCATTTATTTGTATTTTGTGACTCTAATAGTTTCTGCTTATAATTATAATTAGATATGTGTTATTATGAATAAATAATAAAAAATGAAAGTCTACAGTGATGACAAGTGATCTTCAAACCTTGGTAGCAAATGAATTAAATTGAATTTAATTTATCAGACAAAATAAAGAAATATAAACTATAAGGTAAAATATGAAGTGTTCTTTTTTAGAAAAATTGCAGCCCAATACTTACTAGGAAATAGGAAAAGAGTGTGCAAAGATTTGGGTAGTTTTTAGAGAAGTATGCTTTAAATTCTGTGCTACCAGTTATAAACAAATCCCAGTCTGTAGGATACAGGTCCTCCCTCTTGAAGTAAGACTGATACTCTTTCCCTAGGATTGTTTTACCTCTGGATGCCTCTTGTGCAATGTATGCCTTACGTAGCAACATTTAGTTTTTTGGGTGCACACTGTCAATGATGAATTTTAGTATGTTTGCATAAAAATTTTGATAATAGAAATAAAAATCTATATGAAATTTATATTAATGGTTTATATACATTGCTAGTTGCAGTAAGAAAGAAAATCTGAATTTTATTTAGCTTGAGAGAGATTGAAAGCTAGGCACACATTGGTTTCATTTACTTAATAAATAAACATTAATTTAATGGGAAAACTAAACATTTATGTCAAATCTTCTGCTTTAAGCCACAAAATGCACTCAGAGGGGAAAGAATAACTTTCAGCTCTAGTTATCCAATGACTCTGGGCAATCTGGCACCAGCACTCATCATAGGAGTGTTCCCACGATATTGGTCACCTTCTTATGATATACAAAGCAGCAAGCAACAACATACGAAGGCTTTTCTCAGATAAAGGTAGCACCTAGGCTCAAAAAGTACCATACAGACATTAAATTACTTACATAAAACCTAAACCAGAAAGAACACAACAGAAAAGATACAGAAAAATAAAGGGGCTTGTTCAAATTCTGGAGAACTGGTATAAGATCAAAGTTAGACAAAGGACCTAACTTAGCCCAGAAAATTCTAAAAGAAAGTACATCAATCTGAAAATCTTTCATTTTATGTAACTTCTGTCCCTAGACTCATCATATGGGTGCCATTGGTAGTTTCACGTTAAATGCTTTTCTTAGTAACAGCTGGGGTATAATGTAGTTTTGAACTTATTTTATGAATGTTTATAGACTTTTCATTACACCTGACAGCCATTTAGTGATGTTATTGACTATGGATTTTGAATGTTGTAGTGTTCTAAATGATGTCTTAACTAACCATTAGTAAAGGTATATGTCTGTAAAAATATATAACAAATAAAGAATAAGAAAGGGTTTTAAAACCTTAATTAGTTGTATTCCAATGAATACACACACACACACACACACACACACACACAAACACACACACAAACAAACACTGGTAAAAATCTTTAATTTGGCTAGCTTTTGGTGAATATTCAATGTCTAGAGAATAAAAAATTTAAATAATATAGATATGCAATTTTAAAATGAAGTTATTTCCTTGTGTAAAATAGTGAAAGCCTTTGATGTTATTTGCTATAAGGAGAAATGTAAACAGAAGAAGTTTTTATGACTTCTGACATAGACTTCTTTTATGACATAGAGCTTTTATGACTATCCCTCTTTTATTACATCCCTTCTTCAGGTTGGAAGTTTACTATACACAAGGCAACCTCCAAGAAAATTTACTAACAAAATATTGGCATGTTGGTGATGGCCTGGAGCTTTGTGACATTTGATTATCACCAATTGAATTGTGTACCAGTATTTAAAATATGTAATATTTACCATGTTAAAGTTAACTGTCAAAAAAAAAACATAAAAAAGAGCTGACATCCTAAACAAATACTGCTGCTTGGAAGTGAACTGAGCCTGTGAAGGTTCGTAGCTCACCCTGTAAATGAGGCATCTTTCTCTAATCCCTGAGATCTTCTTTCTGCATCTGTGTAATCGCATGCTAACTTCATCCATTTGACTTCCCTGACTGGCACTTGTTAGCCTTTGAGTTTAAAACCCCACCCTTAATGGGGTCCTGACCTGCTTTAACAAAGCTTGTCTTTCAGTGCTATGCTCACATGTTAAACTTATATTATATAATGAGGGGTCAGTGCATTGTGGATAGCAGGAAAAATTGTGTCAATTTTAATTGATACCCTCAGAGGCATGTCTTGTTGTTTTAACCCTATAAATAATTAGTCCTTATAGAAAATTGAGGACATTGATTCAAGTTCATTAGTGAAAGATTATTTGCAACAATTAAAACAAAATCAAAGAAATAAGATCAGCATTTGGTAGAAAGAAGTCACGAGAAATGGAGAGTTTTGAGCAATGGTAAAATATAAGCAAAGGAAACAAAAAAAGAATTTTTAAAAAGCATCTATATCAGAATTCTTACAGCAGAATGGGCTCAAACAATTGCCCAGCTTTGGGAATGGCTGCAATACCATCTCCAAAAAAGATACAGCAGGTTTTTACAAAATGATAATGTTTTTTTTCTCATTAGAACCAGATTTCTTGGATTAAATTGCTATTTAAGTTGAATTTGATAAAGATAAAATTTGCAAATGCATAGAAAATGTATTCGTAATGATATTGCACCTTGCAGGAAAAGTAGATGAAGTAGATAATATGATATTTTTTTATTGGACCAATAAATAAAAGGTAATTCTCAAGCCCCAAAGTCTCGAGTACATTTTCAGTTTAAATGAATGCACTCAGGAAGCATTTTATTGCAATATTTTCTTGAGGGAATATATAGGTAAATGGTCACAAAATGTGCTAGTGTGTTGTAAACTATAATGCTCTTGTTTGGTTTTTATTATTTTTACCACACAACTGATTTCTGTTCTGACTTCTGTGTGGCAAAGAATTCACATCTGTCTGATAGAATATTAAGAAACTAGAAAAGAAAATCTTACTAAAAGTCATGTAACAGAGAAAATAAATGAACACTCAGTATGAAAAAATGTCGATTAAGCAAGTGTTAATAAATGTAATTATGAACCCATAGCAACAATTAGTGTAATTGTTATACAGTAATATTTTCTGCTATGCAATCATAATACTAAAAGCTAGCATTTATTGAATATTTACTATGTGCCAATAAGGATTTTGCATATATTAACTAATTTAATCCTTACATAAACCAACTATAGGAGTTTGAAATTACAAATTGACAGAACTCTCCCAAAATATTCAGGAGCAGAAATGCTTCAAACTGTGGAGTTTTAAGATCTTGTAAGATTTCTATATATATAATAACCTACCTATACTGTAGAACTCAAATTTAAATATCTAATTCAGTTATGTAATCTCCAACGGACATATATGTCCTGAAAGTAATTGATGGGCATAAGAAGGATTCCTGATGCTAAATGTCCAGCTCATGGTGGCTGTGGGGCTCCCTCGCTGGCAGGAACCTGAAGCCTGGAGGCCCTGGGCATAGAAGAACAAATGAAACCCTGAGAGAAGGCAGCCCAATGTCTCTAGTTTCTGTCCCCAAAGCCTGTGTGACTATGCTCTAAATGCAGTAGGCTGAAAAGTGATAGTCATTTTTTTTCTGACTTCTCTTTCTGACTGCCTGCCCAGATGATGCTCAGTACATTTGGCAGTTTGAGGGCTTTGGTACACACTTTTGCTGAGGAACTCCAACCTGAAGGAAGAGATAGAAAACTTCTGTCTTCTGCTACTCTGGCCAGGGCCAGCTCTAGAAGCTCCAGTGGCTGCTAACTTACCCTAGATAAGGAGCCACAAGACAGTTAACCTTCTGGCCCTGGCAGAGAGGTCACTAGAGGACTCTCTATTTTCTACTCCTAATGCTTCTGCCTAGGCAGAGAGCCTGTTCTAGCTATCATTCAGGACGCTATCACAGCTTCAAGTAGAGGGATTCTTTCCTGTCTCCGGCATCAGTGTCCTGTGACACTAGACTTTAAAACTGCCATAGACATGAGGAGATCTGTACCTGCTATGTCTGTGAGTCTACTTGGCAAAGGGCTGCTGGCTGATCACACTCTGAGCCCCTAAGAGCATGGACATAAACACTTCTTGAAGCTTTAGTCACTAGTATCTCAGTGCTATACAGAGTTCAAACTCCTTTAACTTGAATCCTCTGTGGCAATCCATTTTAAGCTGTTTTAGTCTCTTAAAGCTTGTTAATCTCAGCACTAAAGGATCTTCCATTTGCACTCTTTGTCACTTCCCAACTCTGTTCTGCTAGCTGGCAGGACAAGAACCAGGTTAGAGATAGGAGATTGTGTCTAAGCAGGGACCATTCCATACTCAAATATAACAGTTAAAATAAATGTGTGACTAGCATAATTTATTTGTTTAGACTTCCCCACTTCTGGCACCATGGTAACACTAAAAATGAATCACATTTTAGAGTATTTTTAATTAATTAATTATTTTATTTATTTATTTAGATCCCAAATGTTGCCCCTCTCCCATTCCCCTTCACATAGTTCTTCACCCCATTCCCAATCCCCTTCACCTTAGATTGAGAGAGGACTCTCCATATCCCCCAGCCTATGACATCAAGTCTCTGCAGAATTAGGCAAATCCTCTACCACTGTGGCCAGACAAGGCAGCCCTCTGCTACATATGTGTCATAAGGTTAGAATATTTTTAAATCACAGTTTTATACTGAGATGGTCAACTGATGTTAGCTGCATTTTAAAGGTACAAAACTGATGCTGGGATTGGAGGTGTTCATACATTCTTTAAAATAATCCAGTTAGAAGATTGCACAGTTGAGGCTCTGAACTTGACTGGATATGAGGCTTTGCCTATGCTTGATTAGAAAAGGCCACTCAGGGCAGAGGATGGTAGCAGTACTGTGATCACTTTGAAAAACCTGCATCGGCGTTTGCTTTCAGAGGTGAGCAAAATAAGCTTGTAAGCTTGCAGTCAATAGCAAAAAGCTGACATGTAGGACATTTTTAAGGCTGTATAAGAACCTAATATTTCATGGATACAGATTTAGATGCTTTGTCATTTGTTAACAAACATGAACAGACATCAATTCACCCTACATAGGTCACCAGTGAAACACCATAGAACTGATTCTAATCCAGCCTACATTAGCAACGCAATAATTTTATTGGGGTTACTTACCAGTACATAGATGACTCAAAGGAAGTTGCATCACCAGAAGTCCATCCCAGCAAGGACTGGTACATCACAACAGCTTCACCTCTGGAGCCATGTAGACA
>JADRCD010218378.1:20082-32130 GCA_019843815.1 Montemys delectorum | reverse complement strand
GTATTAGTTAATCTATTCCCAACATATTTCTAGAGTGTCACTGTGAAGACAACAACTCAGGTGTTGATTTTATGTCTTTGCTATATATCCTTTTTTTTAATTTAATTTAATTTTATTTTATTTTGGGTTTTTTTTGTTTGTTTGGTTTTTGTTGTTGTTTTGTTTTTCAAGACAGAGTTTCTCTGTATAGGCCTAGCTGTCCTAGAAGTCACTCTATAGACCAGGCTGGCCTCAAACTAAGCAATCCTCCTGCCTCTGCCTCCAAGGGCTGGGTTTAAAGGCGTGTGACACCATTGCCCGGTTATATATCCTATTCATTGTCATTTCTTTTAGTGTTTTTAAGTACCTTGTTGAAGTCTCACTTTTGAAATTTCTTTCTCATATATTCTCATAGAGTTGTACTAGACAAAAAAAAAAAAAATAGGATCAGCAACATGGTACAGAGGGTATGGCCCCATACCAGGAAATAACTACTTCCTCTGTGGATATATACAGGGAGTTGTAATCTCAGCTCCTCCATTCCACTTATCTTTTTTTGTGTCCTCCAGAGCCTGTATCTGCAGTGACCATTCCAAAGAATGGATGTTGTCATCCACTTACTCCCACAGCTCTTTGTCATATTTCAAATGATAAAAAAAAATGTTTATTAAATACTTACCAAGGGCTAGATGTTATGCTTCTAAATAAATGCCAAGGGCTAGAAAGCTTCTAAATACAGCCCCGCCCTTCTCTGGGTCAGCAATCCTGCCAGACGCTATGTAGTTGAAATCAATGTTGAAGTTGACATACTCAACATATTAGTACAGTTTCAAAACTTTGAAAACCAGGTGATCTAACAACCTTTTCGCCTCCTTTCTCTTGTTCCCCAGTGAAAATTAACTGAAAAGTTTAGAATGAAAACTATGCTAATTTGACTCTGTTTCAAGTTCTGGGAGTTCTCAAATGAATTTTGATTTTAGTAATTCCCTGGAAGAGGCCACAGAACTCCCTAAGAGATGACATATGCACTGTTGAAGTTTATCTCAGGTAAAGAACATAGATCAAACTCAGCCAGGGAAACACTTAAGACCAAAAGCGAGAGAGTTTTAAACATACTTTTTTTCTATTCTCTCCTCTGTGGAGTCAGGCTATCTTGTCCTGTCCAGGCCTGATGCAACACACGATTCATGGACTATTTGCAACTAGGGAAACTCACCCAGATTCGATAGCCAGAGAATTTAATGGGGATGTCATGACATAGATATGATTGACTAACTGCTTGTCCATGTGTTTGATCTCAGTCTTAAGATCAATTAATGCCTTATGATGCAAATTTTCTACTCCAAATAAATGTCATGTTTACTCACTTTTATGAGGTCAGGCCCCCACCCTAACATGATCAGATATGGCCAACAACACCGTAAAGCCTATCTGCCCTGCTCTCTTTGTACACAAAGACACTCCTGTAGCAGATGTAGCTACCTCCTAGAATTTGAGGCTAATGCCAGACTTGGATCATTTGTGCAGCATTCAACACCTTGTTAAGGCAATCTGGACCATTTATCATGGCCAGGATGCTGTGCCAACAAACAAACTAAACTTGTGGACTCAAAGAAGTCCTGCCACAGACAGACTCTCTCTCTCTCTCTCTCTCTCTCTCTCTCTCTCTCTCTCTCTCTCTCTCTCTCTCTCTCTCTCTCACACACACACACACACACACACACACACACACACACAAGACTTGATCATCACATCAGCTGTTCCTAGTGCTGGGCTTCATCACTAGAAGCTTGTTATAGGCTTGGCAGGTTTTTATAGTACTAAGCTGAGAAAAAGCTCACATGACAGCTGAGTGAAACATCAGGACTGTAAACTGCTAATTGCCAATTCCATATGTTTGCAAGGCAAACAACAGCCAGGAATGTGAGTCGTGAGAAATCGCTGAAGCTTCTACTTACATCTCGAGCAGGACAAAAATGATATAAACTCATGTCTCTCATGAGTTCTATCTCCATTTTCAAATAAGGAATTGTAAATATTAAGGACCCTAAATCTAAATCCTTAGTCTTCCAGGTATTCACTGTGTACTGTTATGCAGCCTTTAAACCTTACTCATTTGCTTTGGGGATTGATAAGCAAAGGTAACACTATACACTATAAAAAGGATTAATTGATGCTCTGAACTCAGATTCTCAGATTACACTTACAAATTCTGATCTTTCCCAGCTGTGGATTCCGAATCATGCCACGCAATCTTCCTGCGTGTATCCCTGGGTAATGTATCTCAGTTCTGCAGGGTCTTCTGTCATTGAGTGGTGAGTGAATGTTATCTAGGATAATCATCAGTAAGGCACTGGGAGGAAATGAAAACCTGGGAGCTAAAACAGTTTCATTGCTAAGGACAACTAATCCAAATGATACCTATCTCTTGATTAAATGTGCCCATTCATGGAGAGCCTCTGAGAAGTAAACTTGAGAGTAGCGTTACCAAGACCTCCCAAGCACACAGAGGGAGGAAACATACTGCTTTGACTATTGCTAACTAAAGAGGACCATCAATTCTCAAAAAAAAAAATCCACATACCTTCTGATAAATTAAAACTCTATAAAAGCCCTAGTGTACTGGGTAACAGCATTGGCTTCTCTAGTGTACTAAGTGATTTCTAGGACAGCAAGTCTCAGCTCAGAAGAATGCCCTTCTCCACTTCAATGGAGACAGGAGAGGGGAACATTCAGATTTGTTTCAGTCTGGAAAGAAGTAAGAGCACAAAGTGGTTACAAAGGAAAGCTCCACAGGAAATCCTTTTCTCACCCTTTCAATTCTCAGGTTATTGGTCATAGGTTTTAAAAAAATCTTCTTAATTTTATCTTTTTCTGGTAAAGACTTTTTTTTGGTATAATTAATCATTTCATTGGCTGCTCAACAGTTTAAATTAAGAATGGGACTTGACCAGACAATGGTGGCACACATCTTTAATCCCAGCACTTGGGAGGCAGAGGCAGGCAGATTTCTGAGTTCGAGGTCAGCCTGGTCTACAGAGTGAGTTCCAGGACAGCCAGGGCTACACAGAGAAACCCTGTCTTGAAAAACCAGAAAAAAAAAAAAAAAGTATAGGACTCGTTGTGGAAAGATAAACATAAGCAAATATACACATTCACAAATAAAGATAATGGTAGTATCAATAACAAATAATATATTCAGGATACAAGCAACACAGATTATTCATTATTATATGTACCCTATATATTTTTCTTATTAACATTAAACATGCATTAATAAACACATATCTTATAATTATATAATTAATGTGTTAACAATATATTTATAAACATATCATATATCTATAAGTAAACATTATGTAGCTTCTACCATTGTGGAATTTTTGCTCGTTCATTTTCTTTTACTTTTTACAATTATTGTCTTTGGCAATTTCATATGTTGATATTTAGCATCATTGTCATACTCTGTATGCTATGCTGCTATGCTCTGTTTTCCACCTCCCCACCCCACTAGCTCTCCCTCCTTCTAACAAGTATGTATCCCATTATTATGTCTCTTTCTCTTGTTTGTGTCTTTGTTGTTGTTTTGGACCACAGTGAGTTTAAGGAGGGCATGAGTGTGGTACAAAGATATCTACCCAACCATCAAAGCATGGATGACTGACTTAAATGACACTTTCTCCAAGAGTCACCTGCTACCATAACTCGCCTTGATGGGCCTGACCTCATGAGCCCCAACCCTCCCTACATACATGAGAGAACTGTGAATGGTCCAGTCTTCTACTGACTCTAAAAAGGAAAATGAAAGTTCTATGAATTCATGAGCACAGTGGTAATGTTGCAAATAGAAGAAAGCATTTTGCAGACCTCCTCCTTGTCATGAGAGTCTTTTTATTTTTTCTTTCCTCCACCTGGGGACATTCTCTAAGGCATGGGTGGATTGATAAGAATATTTTCCTGAGGGCCATGTATTCTGCAGTCATTTATTCTCAACATCTTAACCAGCCGTTTCCTGTACCAAACACTCACCGAGGCAGAGGGTTTTAAAATTTCTACCCCTGTGAAATATTCATGGACACAATTCCAATAGGTTTTTGTTCTTTAACTAATGAGCTTTGATCTCATTGCTGAACTCACATAGTTTGAAGCAGCTTTGAAGTCCAAAGGAAGTTGTTGTCGATTATACTTGGTATTTGTTGTCAATAAATAAGTATATTTGTGTTAGAATACATCAGTGAATGGCGTTAAATATATTACAATATTGTTTAGAAAGCTTAAGCTAAATCACATAATGGATGACATTACTGTTCAACTGATTTGCTTTGAGGAACATCAGAATGAGACTAGAATCTTACCTTAGAAAGAACAGGAAAGGGCCAGGACCTAAAATATGCCCTGACCTCATTTGGTAAAAAATTTCATTTGTTCTTATTTGAGTATGTAATTTGGTCCTCCACAGAGGCCTTATTAACATTGATTTCCTATCGATCTGTCCAATGCCAGCATTCGCTTATAAACGTACTTGACATTTGTCCATCATAAAAAAAAGAAGAAGAAGAAGAAGAAGAATTGGCTGATAAGTGTCTACTTAAGGTTTGATCAAAATGCTCCATAATTGAATAGGAAAGCAATGTTAACATCGTGCATTTGATTCCAGTTCATGTACTCAATCTGCTAACATTTTAGAGCACTGACCCTCAAAATTCTAATGCATGTCAAATCGGTATGTAAATACCAGCAATTCTGGGGAGATTTGCAATGGAGAGCCTTATGCTAATGAGCAATATCCCAAGGAGCTGGAAGTTTTCCTTCCCCTCTGATACATGAACCAGAAAATTAGAAAGCAGACTCCAGTGCAAAGTAGCTTAGAGACCATTAAAAGATGGACAGACCCTAGATCATGGTCGAGAGCCATACATTACCACTGACAATGTATATCAAGTAATTAGTTCTTTTTAATGCCTCTAAATTTCTCTAACAAAAATAAAAATATCACCTATCCATAACCAAAAAAAGCAGCCTATTTTTAATACTAACAATAGTCTTAAAAAAAAAAAAAAGCCAAACTTAGTATTCAAATACAGGTAAAGTGTTTTTACTCAGCCTGTTATGGAAATTTCTAAGTTTGAAGATGAAAATGTCTTCCTTATGTATTTTAGAGCTGGGTGCACTTAACTTTTGTGTGTGAGCAAGAAAGTGTGCAGGGGACCTATGATCGAAGACACATTTAAAGTCAATCTTTGTATTCATTACCTTACATTAAAAATACCTTCTTTGTCAAATGGCTATTTGTTACTCCTGCTAAAGTACTGCTCAGTCTGGCATAGGTTGTAGAAAGACCCACCCTGTTCCAAATCCATGCTAACATGTTCTAAGCCAGAGTGATTTATTCTTTGTTAACTGTATAAAGCTGGCTAAAGATCTGTGAACTGTAAAATCGTACTTCCTCTCTTGAATGTTATCAAAAGAACTAAACAGAAGATGCTTTAGCAAATAAAAATCCCTGAGTGGACAGAAGGAACACTATCCACCCACCGTCGTCCATTTGTCATTAGCTAAGGAATAAACAATGCTATACCTTCAAGCAATGAAAGGCATCCTGTCTTCAATCAATATAAGTATTCTGTAAATGGGATTCTCCACGTTTAAATTATATTTTCAAAGCAGCCTATGAGAGTGCCTTTAAAAAGGTTACACTGCAGTTTCTTTTGCATATAGGGATCTTGGCTTCTTGTAAAATCCCAGGGCACTTCAAATAAGGAAAGGTCATTTAGCTCATCTGGTTGATTATAGCTATGATCCATTTCTCCAACGAGAAGCAAGGGATGCATTTCTCAATGTGTATCAGAGGGGGAAAAAAAAACAACTCAAGGCATTAGTATTAACACATTGCATATGCCACAAGCTTGGGCACCTAATTTCATCACAGAGGATTGATGCCTCTGCCATCCAGGCTGAATCAGACCCAGGACACTGGGACTCAGTGATTTGGTCAGGTGGCAGGTTCACTGCAACCTTCATCTAGTTTAAGAAATATTTTATTGACACAGAGTATTCTGTGTCATAAAAATACATCATATTTATCACTGCTTCTATGGCATGCATAGATATGACATGGGGCATTGAGCCACAGATCATCAAACAAGCATTTATTTCACCCTGAGCAGCTACAAAGAATGCAGAGCTCAGCTACTACTATCAGCTGGGCTGACCCAACAAGATAGATTTTTATCAGAAATAAGCACTGGAGAAAAACACGAAAATCAATGTAGATGCATGCATTAGCAACATATCCTATTGGATTTGCCCCCCTCCCCCATCCCTGCTAAACAAGCATATCAGGAATACCCCATCACATCCTTCCGCCAAAGGCATCAGACAGCTAAACTGAAGGTTTCTGGAAAAGCGATCATCATTTATGGAAGTGGGCACGCAGCCAGAAAATTTACCTTTAAGCACTTTCACACCCGTAGTTTACGATTATATTATCACCCAGATTCTGATATACATTTTTATAGAGAGCTGTTTCCTGAAGCATTATGATCCAAGAACGTTTGGCTTTTCAGTTACTGAGTAGACAAACAGTTAAGTGTGGACCGAGATTTAACAGGAGCCTACCCTCCCCTTCCCAAGGTCTGAAGCCAGGTTAGGAAGAAGTTTGAGAGGCACTAGGAGGCCAGAGGCAGGAGTAGCATTTGCATGTAAATGGCAATTGTAAGTAAGCGGGAAGGAAGCCTTAAGAAATTTGCATCCGATTTAAGCTTTGTTCGGGTTCAGCAAAATGCAGTTGTCACAGCTTGTTGGGCAGTATTGGAAAGGCAGTCAAGGCTACAGACCTCTTCGAAAGACATGAAAGGATATGTCTTTATGAATGGGCACAGTAGTGTATTCTACAATACTCAGAGGAATCTGAAGACCTGTTGGTAGATTGATATGCCAGGCTGTTTAAAACAAACAAACAAACAAACAAACAAACAAAAAACCAACCACCACCAACAACGACAAAAGTGAAACCTGATAGATTGATATGCCAAGCTGTTTAAAACAAACAAACAAACAAACAAAAAACAACCAAACCAAACCAAAGTGAAACCTTAGAAAATCCCCCTTCCTTATCTCTCCCCACCTCTATCTTCCTTTGCAAAGATTGTTGGTTTTCTTATAAGACACTGACATTGAAAGCTACTGGGATTCCATTGTCGCCTGCCCAGGAGTCCTGGATCCCTGTGTCTGTGAGGGAGAAATTGCTCTGAGACACACAGCAGAAGCAGAGGCCACCTTTAAAGAGATGGCAATCTAAAGAGAAAGGCAGGAAGGCCTGGAGTGTGATGGAGCGTTTCTTGCCTCAGGTGAGCATAGCTGAGAAGTGGGCCAGGTTTGCAGACAATCGACAAGCCAGCAAGGCTACTCTCAGCCTGTGGCTCCTGTGTCCTTTTTCTCACGGTGAGTTTTTGGAAGAATGAGTTTCAGAAAGGCATTTATTGTGGGTAAGAGTTTAAGAGAAAGGCAGCAAATGTCTTTAGATCAGGACCTGGTCCGAAGAAAGGATTGCCACTCGGGTTCCCATTCTAGGGGTTAGTTACTAAGGTTTTTCCTGGGTTGAAACATGGGGAGTAAGCATGTCAGACTACTTGTCCTACCTATAAGATGTTTGTCTGCCTCTCCATCCTACTGTCTGGACTGAAGTGTCCTGTACAACTTCACACAGCTTTTAGATAGATGTAGCCAACGACATTGGTATGTAAAAGGAGGAGAAAGGAAAGAATAAGAAACCAGAACATGAAACAGTGCACCGCAATATTTCTGGCACTTTTGGTCAGTAGGCAGGATTCAACTGCAGATAAAACCAAGGTCATTTCCACCTTCTAGCCTAGAAAGAGCTGGATGTCAATCAAAGAAAAGAAGCAGAATTATTCATTTTTTGAGGCCTCCACACATGAATGTAGAGAGATTTGATACTGGGGGCTGTTAGTAATTAGTACAGTGCATATAAATTACTTTCTTGAGCATACTTTATCTGTTCCCACCATACTTTCCCATTGCTGTGACAAAAGAAAAGATCATGGTCAAGACAACTTAGAAAAGAAAGCATTTTATTGGAATTCATGGTTTCAGAGGATTATAGAGTCCATGACCAGTATAGCAGGGAATACAGCAGCCGGCAGGTAGACATGACAATGTAACAGTAGCTGAGAGCTTACATCTCATCGACACATCTGCATTAGACTGTGTGAAAGAAAGCTAACTAGGAATACCTTAAGTCTATTGAAACTCAACCTCTTCTCCCCAGTGATATACCTCCCCCCAGCAAAACCATATCTCCTAATCATTTCCAAAGAGTTCCATCAACTGAGCACTTAAGCATTCAAATACATGAGCCTACAGGGGCAATTCTCATTCAAACCACCATATTACTTGTAGTTCTATATACAAGTCTATGCCTCATTAGCATCTCAAGCCCTCACCTGTGTGCAGGTGTTTTAATTTTATAGTAAAATATATGTCATCTTCAGTCACTACCATGCCTTTGAATCTATACCAGTAGAGGCAGAATTCTACTGGGTCTTGGTCAAGGAGGAAAAGTTTCAGATTTTTCTTGTTACCAGCAGGCATTTTGATTATGACAAACTTTCAGTCTGTATGTGAGACCTTCTAGAACTCACTCTCAGACTCAACGCCATTATAGTTTTGTTTTTGTCTCACATATGAAATAGAAATTTAAAAGTAGTATTGCTGAAAAGCATCCACTCCTCATTTGGGTCCACAGACAGGAATCCCTATGCAAACCTGCCTGATGTCTCTATCTTCATTTAGTCTCTCCCTATCTCCTTTACATTGACCAAAGGCACCTTGAATAATCATTGTCCTTAGTTTAACCCTTTCCCTGAGTCACCTCAGCAGAGTCAGGACAGAAACTGCTCATGAACCCAGAAAGGGCAATCATATCTGTGATGGGCAGGTCGTATCCTGAGAAAAAGTGGTCCTCTTGTCAGAACTAGACTTCTCCTCTTATGCTATCACAGACGTAAGATCTTCCACCCAGACCATACCAGAAGCAGAAGTGAGAGAATGATTCCATAAGTACTGCTGCTTCATTTATACCTCTTGTCTCTTGCATCAATCCTTCCATTGTTTAAGCTTAAATCTCACCCCAGTACCCCAAAGATGAAATTAGAGTCTCTGAATGATTTCATCTGGTTTTCTTTCAGCATTGGCACAGTGAATAAATCTTCATTTTCACTATTATTTGACTCGTTAATTGGTATGTTGGGGGTTAGTTGGCTGAACCTAGACTGCTGGGGCTGCCAGTGCCAATTTTGCCTTAGAACATCTGGTCACAGATACATTACTTTTTCTCCTTCAAGAGTCTATCTCTAGAATGATATTATGATCCCAAGTATACGGTAGATATATCAGGTCATAAGTATAAATGCTGAAAGAATGATTGAAGAAATTAAAACTGCTATGCAGAATGATGCTGCTACAATGCCTGGCTTGTGGACATGTAGCTCAATGGCAAAACATTTGTCTAACATAAGTGAGGTATTAAGGTTGTTCTCAAGCAACACACACACAGAGACACAGACACAGACACACACACACACACAAACACACACACACACACATACCTACACACACACATATACACACATACATATACCACCCTGCTTGTATTGTGCAATAGTCAAAAATATGCACCAGATCTATTAAAACTATTTAAAATAAAAGTTATTATTGAAAGATAGGCAATAGCAGTTTCCTTAAGGAAATAAAAATGCAAAGTAAATATTGCTTCCTTGTAAACATGTTGGGAATTTGCTCTAATACTTTGTCTTAATTTGGCTCCCCAAATCACACAGGAATCCAGATGCTGTCCCTAATTGGTTTTTGATTGATCAATAGAGCCAACAGCCAATGGTTGGGCAGGATGAAAGAGGCAGGATTTATAGGATTCCCTAGGCAAGAAATACAGAGGAGAGAATGAACAGATTCACCATGACAGGGAAGCAGAAAGATCAGACTTAAAGGCCTGATGACATGTAAGAATCCAGGACAGTAGCCCCAAGGGCCACTCCAGAGATTGGGTCTGGGGTAGCAGAGGTAAAATATAGATTTAGCAAGAGTTAATTCAAGAATAATGGAGGGGAGTTTGTGTGCTAACCATGGGAGGTTTGGAAGTGCCCAACCATTGAGCAATCAAGGCATATCAAAATATAATGTTTGCCTGTGTGTGTGTGTGTGTGTGTGTGTGTGTGTGTGTGTGTGTGTGTGTTTCATTCATGAATCTAGACCTTTTTGGCAGAGCATACACACTACCCACAGACAGCTCACAGAAGATTAACTATTTACTGCTACATAAACATACCTGTTTCTTGTTGCAATTTTTGAAGTTTAATGTCTGATTTTCCTTGGGCCAATGACAGGTCTCTGTGACCAGGTTTGGTCTCACTCTCAGACAACTGCAATAGCAGACACAACTTCAGCTTAATAAAGCAGAGGTTTTCTTGTCAGTATGACATATGAGGCTGTCAGATATCTTACAATAAGCTAGACTAAAACAAGTGTCTTTTGTGATAATCTTATAAATATACTGAATTCTTTTCTCTCTTCCAAAGGTAAAGTGTCCTGGAAGGAGTCCTATGGCTCCCTTGCAATACAGAGCCATTTGATTGTCTGGGATGCCTTGCTTTGGTATTGTAAAGACTTGCAGGCATGCACTTTTATCTTGCCTAACAACTGCTCTCACTGATTTTAACTCCTCTTTCTAACTTACAAGGTACCCTAAAATGAATGTTATTTAGAGAAGAAAAAAAATGAGCTCTTCTTAAGAAATTTAGTATTAAAGTACAGGATTTGCACTGACCTAATTGTACAAAATATGATAACAGAAATTAAAATTAACCACTAAACCAGAAGAGAAAAAAAAAAAACTGTTCTCTCAAATACCAGTAATTAAGACGTCTTTGTCCCAACTACAATTTAGCGAGAAAGTGGGCTAGTTTCAAATGTTTCTCTTGCAGGTTCGATTCTTTTCTTTCAGCTTTTACAAACCACAACTCTTTTCCAAACCCTATTGTACTAGTCTAATATACCTCACTCTAATGAAAAAAATTATTGAAGAGACATAAAAATTGTACAATGAGGGGGTGTCTGCCCCATCCTTTCTAAACATCCCCATTTTAAAGCAGCATTTAAAAGGAGCACTCTCCCAGCACTCCATCCCTATCATCTAGAGAAAAAGCCAAGTGGAATCTTACACCAGCTCTCTCCTTCACTGACTGGGAAGCCTTGGCTCAGGTACTTAAGGTCTCCACTCTCTCAGGTTCTCCATCTTTATAGAACAGGATAATAAAATAGGCATTTCTGAGGAAGTGCTGACATGTTTAAAGCTCAGAGAGCAGAGCCTGTCTCCAGGAGAGTGTTCTTTGTCTTAAATGTCTCTCTCAATGCCAAAAGGTACTTTAAGGTCTTGGACTAAACTTGCCTTTCCTGACTCATCTTTTGTAGCCAGTTGACCATGTGAGCTCTTTGTATCAACCCAGCCACTGTCCTTGTTTCTCAAGTCCCACCTGTGCTATCCTTTTGTTGTTGTTGCTGCTGCTGTTTCTTGAGGACTGTGTGGGACTTTGTTGTGTTTTATGCCAGCACTACTGCGCTACTTCTCATTGACTTGGAAAAGGTGATGAAATACCTTTTATGACTCTTTTTTTGGCCAACTGTTACTTCCTGAGGGTCAAATTCCCAAGCTCACAACCTTTAATATGTGGTCCTTTCCCTTCCCAGATACTGTGTTCCTGCTGCCTCCAGCCACTTCCTTTGAACTCCTCTAGTACTGTGAATAATAATGTACCCCATATTTACATGATCAGACCATAGTTGATAAATACTTTGGGATGAGTTATAGGCTGTGGCCTTGTTGGAAGAGGTGTGGTCTTAATGAAGTAGGTATGTAGGTATGTCATTAGAGATGGGCTTTGAGATTTCAAAAGTTCATTCTCAGTCCAGTGGTCTCTCCTCCTCCTCCTCCTCCTCCTCCTCCTCCTCCTCCTCCTCCTCCTCCTCCTCCTC